>JABUQX010103045.1:15000-22500 GCA_015478945.1 Trachelipus rathkii | reverse complement strand
CACAACATTCTAGACCATTTTCAACCTCTAATCCTTCTCTTTATTCTACTAAACTTTGTATTCTCTTCTATCTCTTTACTTTTTTTACAGAAAAGAACCACGCCAAGGTGAGGAAACGTTTTGTACTTCGGTGCTGCTAATTGGTCGGACTTGCGGTCGGAGGGGGTCTTCCCAATGGAATGACTACTGTTCCGTGGGAGGGGTTCTTTTGGAGTGTGTGAGCGAAATACCCAAGCGTTATTCTCCCTTGGCATCTTAGGCCATCCATTCACATATTCTTACTTTCAACTAAACCTAATAAACCTTGGTTTAAACTCTATTCCGATAATAATAATAATAATAATAATAAATAATAATAATAATAATAATATAATAATATCAATAATAATATATAAAATAATAATAAATAATATATAATAAAACATAATATGAACAGGGATATTGCATGCCCAAAGTGACCGCGAGAACTTTTTGCGCTTTTCTGCCCTTGAAATTTTTTGGGCAATTTTTACCTGCTTGATTTTTGCTTCACTTTTTTGGGCTTGACTTTGTATAGCGCACCACCAATTTTTACCAATGCTGTGACCTTTTTGGGCTTTAACCTTTTGGGGACTTTAGCCTTTTTTTTCGACGCAACCCTTCGTCTTCCATGGGTCAAATTTTTGGCCCACGGTATTTTTCGGAACCCTAATTTTTTGAGAACCTAATTTTTTGAGAACCCTGATTTTTTGAGCACCCTAATTTTTTTCAGAACCCAAATTTTTTTGAGAACCCTAATATTTTTGGGCAACCCTAATTTTTGGCAACCCTAATTTTTTGGCAACCCTAATTTTTTCGGCAACCCTAATTTTGCAACCCTTCGGAGAAGGGTTGCGCCAAACGGTCTGCGTAAGCAATCCGTTTGTACGTATTGCCCTCTTTTTACGCCCCCCCTAGATTTTTTCGACGCATGGGCTCAATTTTTGCCCACCGTAATTTTGATCTTAATTAAGGGCTTAGCCCTAAATTTTTTTTTGATGTTTAACCTTTTTGTCTTCCCCCCTTTGCTCACATAGCTTGACAGATGACATGGGTATCAATATTTGACCCCGGTAATTTTTTGTCTTCATGGGGTCACATTTTGACCCCGGTAATTTTATTGTCCTGCCTTTAGAGGCATCAGCCCTTTTTTGATGTCTTAACTTTGTTTGACCATGATATTTAGGCTTGACCTTGCCCATACCTAACCATGGGTCCTTTTTGGCCCACGCAATTTTTTTAACCCAACCGTGCCCACCCGTCACATATTTCGTTTCTAACTTGAACGTATGTATGGGTCTATCCTAACTTGAACACTACACAAGCGCGCGCGCCACACACACACACAACACACACACACACACCACATCACACACACACACAAACCCAGCACCTACACGTTAGCCTTTCCCTGCTACACCGCACCTAGCTCCACCCAATCTTCACCTACCTCACTACACCTGATTCCACTCACCTTCACTAGCTCCACTCTACCTAGCTCCACCGCCAGCTTCACCTAAGCCTACACCTGCACCTACACCTGCAACTCCACCCAGCCTTCACTAGCCTACACTACACACTACACCTAGCTCCCCCTGCCTTCCCTCGCCGTACAACCTATATACCTAACACGTGTCCCTACAATCTTTGATGGTCAACTTTTATGGCTATCTTGATGAAGTCAATCTCTGTTGCAATCCTATATTGATGATCATCTTTGATGGTGCTACATGACGGTTCAGCTTTGATGGTTCCCAATACGTAAGAAAGTAATCTAGGGAATGAGCAATTAGATTTCCATCATTATACTTGGGAAATGGTCAAGGTGCATGGCAGTTTAGTGCCAGTGAGTGGCCAATGAATGCCAATGAGTGCCAAGTGATGCCAAGTGAGTGCAATGATGCAAGTGGCTGCCACATAGTGCCCAGTGCAGTGCCACATAGTGCAAAACTGAGTGGCACTTTTTTACTGATTTTATTGCTTTAAATTCGGTACATATAATGTTTTTAATAAATTTCATAAAAATTTTAGTAAAAAGTTATTTTAAACTTGATAGTATATAAATATATCAAAAAAAAGTATCTAACAGGTTAATAATAATCTCTGTTAAAGATAATGAATCTGATCCTAATTAATCAGAAAGACTTTGTAAGAACTTTCTGAAATAATTTTAGTTATATTTGAATGACTATTCTAAATGTACGTGTTAATAGAAATGTTTTTAATAAACTTGTTATATTAAGTGTGTGTGTAGATGTGCGTGTGTGTGTGTGTGTGTCTGTGTGTGTTGTGTGTGTGTGTGTGCGGTGTGTGTGTAAGTAAATCTGTGTGTGAGTGTAAGAAAATCTGTGTGTGTAATTAAAATCTGTGGTGTGTAAGTAAATCTGTGTGTGAGTGTAAGTTAAATTCTGTGTGCTGAGTGTAAGAAATCTGTGTGTGAGTAGTGTAAGTAATCTGTGTGTACGTGTAAGTAAATCTGCGTGGTTAAGTAAATCTGTGTGGGAGTGTAAGTAAATCTGTGTGCTAGTGTAAGTTTGCTGTAAAGTGTAAAATGTAAGTGTCTATGGGTAAAGGTAAGTGTCATAGTGAATGTGTGTACAAGTGTGAAGTGTGTCCGGCGTGTGTATAAGTGTAATGTAAGTTCTATGGGTAAATGTTAAGTGTCAATAGTGAATGTGTGTATAGCTGTCATAGTGAATGTGTGTATACGTGTCATAGTGAATGTGTGTGTGTATAATTGTAAGTGTGTGTGTGTGTGTGTGTTTCCTAAATAATATAACAATAGGCCAATGAAAGTAAATAACACTGGAGTATAACAATAAAATAAAAAATAAATAATCAAAAAATAAATAAAAATAATAATAACAATAAATAACATATAAATAAAAAGGTATTAAAACAAAATAAAAAAACATAATGCTTTTAATAAATATATGAGTTAAAGCAGCTAAACCATAGGCAGTTAAAGCAAGTAAAACATATGAGTGTAAAGCAGTAAAAGCATGAAGTTAAAGCAGTAAAACACTGAGTTAAAGCAGTAAACAGAAAGCATACTAATCCCCCCCCCCCTTGGTGTTAGGTCACACCTATGGATTTACTGATTTACTGTTTAAGGTATGTAATGTTAATAAATATACGAGTTTAACATTCATAAAACATATGAGTTAAAACAGTAAAGGCAAAGTTACAGCAGTAAATGCAGGAAAGTTAGAAGCAGTAAAGCAGAATTAAAGCCAGTAAAGCAGAAAGTTAAAGCAGTAAAGGCAGAAAGTTAAAGCAGTAAAACAGAAAAGTAAAACCGTAAAGCAGAAAGTTAAAGCAGTAACACATGAGTTAAAACCGTAAAGCAGTAAAACAAAAGCATACTAATCCTTTGTTGTTAGGTAACACTCTATTGATTTACTGATTTTATCTGCTTTAAGGTAATGTAAAGTTTATGTTTTTAATAAATATTTCGTAGCAATTGTAGTAAAAATCAACAATGTTTATTATAGACTACTCTGATTTTCCTTCTTACATCCATTCTTTTAAAAAATTTATAAAATAAAAAGTATTTCGGGCTGAGGTGCGGTACTATATTATCATATAAACCTATATATATACTCATATATATATATATTATATATATATATGAATATATATATATCATATAATACTATATATATATTATATATAATATATTATTATATAATATATAACATATATATATATATCATATATTATATACTATAATATTATATATATATAATATATATAATATATATATATATATATATATATATATATATATATATAGCTATAAGTGGAAGAAAAAATACTAACTAATAGTAGGAAGCATCCTAGCGACTTGTAAAATAACCCAAATCGATTCCTCATACCCTTATACACCAGGGGTAGACAAACCCATTATTAGGGCTATTCTAGGCTCAGGGAGGCCTAGAAAAGGCTTGAAAAAAGTGGCACTCACTTGCACTATGTGGCACTCAGTTGGCACTATGTGCACTCACTTGGCAGCTACATTGGCCTCTGGCACTCACTTGGCAATCATTGGCACTCACCTGGCACTCAACCTGGCACTCACCTGGCACTCATAGAAAACTCATAGAACCTAATAGAAAATCCCTAGATACTTCTTACGTTGATTGGGAACATCAAAAGCTGAACCGTCAATAATGAGCCATCAAAGATGAATCATCAATATGATGCCAACAGAGATGACGTCATCAAAGGATGAGCCATAAAAGTTGAGCCATCAAAGCATGTAGGGGACACGTGTAGGCTAGGTATAGGTGTACGCTAGGTGAAAGGCAGGGTGAGTCTAGTGTAGGTGTAGGTGTAGGCCAGGTGTGAAGGCTGGTGGAGGCTAGGTGTAAGGTGCAGGTGTAGGCTAGATGAAGGCTGGGTGGAGGCTAAGTGTAGGTGTAGGCTAGGTGAAGCTGAGTGGAATCTAGGTGTAGGTGTAGGCTAGGTGAAGGATGGGTGGGAGGCTCGGTGCGGGTGTAGGCTAGGTTGAAAGCTAGTGTAGGCTCGGGTGTGTGTGTGTGTTGTTGTAGTGTGGTGTGTGGTGTGTGTGTGTGTGTGTGTGTTGTGTGTTGTGCGGCGCGCGCTTGTGTGGTGTTCAGAATAGGAATAGGATCCATACAAATACGTTAAGTTAGGAACGAAATATGTGACGGGTGGGCCACGAGTGGGTAAAAATTAGCGTGGCTCAACAAAATGACCCATGGTAATATGGCAAGGTAAGGCCTAAATAAATCATGGTCAAACAAGGTTAAGAAATCAAAAAGGGCTAAGCCCTAAAGGAAGGACAATAAATTACCGTGGGTCAAAATGACCCATGGAGAAGGACAAAAAATTACCGTCGGTCAAATTGACCCATGGTATCTGTCAAGCTTTGGAGCAAAGGGTTGGAAGGACAAAAAAGGTTAAGCCACCATCAAAAATAGGCTAAGCCCTAAATGATAGAATCAAAAAATTACCATGGGCGAAAAATTGCCCATGGTCGAAAAAAATTAGGGGGGCGTAAAATAGAGGGCAATACGCACAACGGTTGCTTACGCAACCGTTTGCCGCAACCCTTCTTCGAAGGGTTGCCAAAATTCAGGGTTGCCGAAAAAATTAGGGTTGCCAAAAATTAGGGTTGCCAAATAAATTAGGGCTGCCCAAAAAATTAGGTTCTCAAAAAATACTTTGGGTTCTCAAAAAATTAGGGTCTCTCAAAAAAATTAGGGTTCTCAAAAAATTAGGGTTGCCGAAAAATACCGTGGGCAAATGGCCCATGGAAGACGGAAGGGTTGGTCGAAAAAAAGGTAAGTCCCAAAAAGGTAAAGGCCCAAAAAAGGTAAGGGCCGGTAAAAATTTGGGCCCACAAAGGTCAAGGCCAAAATGAAGGTCAAAAAAGGTAAGGCAGGTAAAAATTGGGCTAAAAAAAAGTCAGGTCAGAAAAGGTCAAAAGGTCGCGGGGTTCACTTGGCATGCGATATCCCTTGTACTACTACTTATACTCACTACTACTACCTAACTAATAATAATATAATAAAAAAATATAATAATATAATATATAATCATAATAATAATATATAATATAATAATAATATAATAATAATAATAATATAATAACTAATAATAATAATAATAATAATAATAATAATAAGAAGAAGAAGAAGAAGAAAAGAAGAAGAAGAAGACAGATTATTGATATGAATACTGTTTTTATTCTGCAAGCTTGTATTACACCTTATCTATGGTTTTGATAATATATAATTAATTTTAAATTTAAAAAAATAACAATTTCTCAAGATAAACTTTCATTCTTGTTAAACACTTGTCACATTTCAAGTCTCTTTCATTTCGCCAACTAACATATCTCCAAAGTTCATATTAAAGAGATTACAGAAGAATATATTTAATATCACTATAACTTTGATTTTTAGGTATCCGAGTGATCCATCAATAAAATGTTCATTACTTCAGAGGAATTTAAAATATCTGCAAAAATGTTTGTCGGTTTAAATTAAAAAATATTTTAACTAAGGCATCGTCTAAATTGCTTGAGCCAGAAAATGAGGCTCTTATTCTCCCCTGCATATTACAATTTCGTTATATTATATTAGACCATACGTGGTATTATATCTTGCTACACTCTTTGCGACAGCAACTCAGAAGAGCAGTGGCTAGGGGCATGTTGTGAAGAAAAAGACAATCTATCCCTTTCTCGTTTGAAGAATTTTTGACGAGACATCCGAAACAATTAATTCAGGTTTAACTATCCATATTTTAGGTCATGTTTTGATGGGATGAAAACACGAAACTCCAAATTAGAACCCAAATTTTTCGTCTTATTTTTTATTTTTATAAATTAATAATATATATATATAATATATAATATATATATATACTATATATATATATATAATATATATATATATATTATATATAATATATAATATATAATATATAATATATATCATATAATATATATATATAATATATATATATATATACTATAATATATATCATATATATTTTTTAAATTATATAAATTATATATATAATAATGAAGATACATATATATATTTAATAGAAAAAGCTACTAATGTGTAAATATATATATATATATATATATATTATATATATATATATATATATATATATTTATATATATATATATATATATATATATATATATATATATATAATAATATATATATATATATCATATATATATATATATTATATATATTTATATATATATATATTATATATATATATATATAAGCGGAGTTCACGTGTTGACTCAGTGTGGTCAAGGAGGAGCTTTTTGGCTCGCCTTAAGAACGCGGATTTCCTCTCAGTTATGGGTTCGGGATCCTCGTTCGACTACGTGAACGGACACAAAAGTAATTGTTCGTCAGTAGGAGATTTTCTGTAAAATATTTACTTTGACGTTTTTACGGTATAGTGGTATTACACTGATTTCAATCACACACATCAATACCAACATGCCAGCACAATACACATAACAATCTATTTACATACAAATCACTCTTCTCTTCTCGCATTGGAAAGGTCGCGTATTAGATACACAAAACCAGCCCGGGTGGCAAGCACTCGACTGCGTTGCGCTGAAGGCAGGGCTTGGCTCTATCGGGCCTCAAGTATCCTTTGCGCCGTAATTAATATATTACCACTTGGTCGGAACCATACAAATACGGTCCTCTGAACGCAATTTTCATTCTCGGATTGAGGCTTCCTTTCCGTTCCTTGGAATTGACCTATGTTGTGAGAATGAATAATTAATATAAATAGATTATATATATATATATTATTAATATATATATATATATATATATATATCAATATATTATATATATATAATTATATTATATATATATATATATAATATATATATATATAATATATATATATTATAATATCCATATATATAGTATATTATATGATATCATTATATATATATATATA
>JABUQX010103045.1:0-7500 GCA_015478945.1 Trachelipus rathkii | reverse complement strand
CGTGTGAGTTTAATCTTTTACAGTGTTCAAGTATTTGATTCTAATTGTAAGGTATCAGGGGGAATATCTTGTTATTATATATATTATATATTATATATATATATAAGTGTGATACTATATATAAGATAGGCCAGTGTATTTATGTTAAACGAATATAGGCCACCTCCAATGGCATATTGCGATAATAATTTAAATAATATATAATAAATATACCACAATAAAAGGAGTGTAATGAGGTTATATAAAAGATATTTTGAGAAGAGGCTTCATATGGTTATATAAAAAAAAAAAACTAATAATATTAAACCAATATATTTTCATAAAAACCCTAATAAAAAAAATGTTATGTTATTGTTTTTTGTTTTTTGGTTTTTTTTTTAAATCCCCAATAATAAATTTTATTACCGTGATTGAAGATAAAGACGAATACAATTAAAGAAGTGATAATTTATATATCATGAGCTGACGCCAATGAAATGTGTGCGGAGATTATTATTAGATAGCAGACCATGGTGGCTAATGAAGATCATATTGTTCAAAATTAAAGCAGTAGAGGAAGTATATTTATAAACCGATTTGATGGCGAGTCAAAAATAGTGGAGATTACAAATCAAATTAAAGTCAAAGCAAGAAGTACATATTTTAAAACGAAATCACTAGGAGAAGTAACAAGATATTTAAGTCACATTCTTTTGATTTCGAATATAAGTTATAAATACAAGCAGATGTAAGTTGACCAGACCTCAATATTAATAAATGATGGTGAGGAAGAGCAATGAATTATTTGTAACCGTCAGTTACTTTTAAATATAATATGAGAAATGTTTGTTAATTAATACACGCAGCATAATTATGTTTGTTAAAATAAAGGAAGCTTCCACCATCAGTGAAACACCTTTTACATTGATCTCAGTGCTTGAGGAAGATAAGTGTACGACGTAGATTGTTCAAGTATGAATGTAGATAATCACTATCTGTCATTAGTACTCTTAGGGGGCTAAATGGGAATCCCCTTCTGCTAATTTCACTCTATGCGCAAATGAGCGAGGCGTCCGAAGTATTTTAAAGAATACCATGCTGCGATCGACACCTCCCGACATTAACAAACATGGGGACACGGTGTTTGAATAAATAAATAAATACAAGAAATACACAATACTTTGAGTTCCATTGAGTTTATGTTATACTAGAAGAATAATATATATATAATAAAAGTATATATATTAATATATAATAAGTATAATAATATATAATAATATAAATTATAATGGAAATATATTATAATAAAATTAAGGTATTATAGTATATTATAGTATATATACTATATATTATATAAGATATAACTTAGTAGCGAGTTAACAAAACAATAATTTTTAGGTATAATTTTCAAGTAATAGATATTAGTAATTGTGGGGACCACTTTGGAAAGATGTATTTCATAGATTAATATGTTTATTCAATTATGGCTATGTCGAACACGCATGAATGAAAGGAATAATTTATATATATTAAGATATAATATTTATATATATACTATAGAAATATATATATATATAGTATATATAGTATATAATAATATATAATGTTAAAATTATATATATAAGTAGTATAGATAATTATATAATATATATATATATATATGATATATATATATAGTTATTATAAATATCAATTTTTTTTTTACATGGAATCTCTATCATGAGTCTCTCCTTCATATAGAATAAGAATGAAATATAATAAGATATATATTATATAAGATATATATAAATTTTAATTGAAATATTATATTATAAATATAGATAAATGATTATAATATATATATTAATATATTATAGTATATATTAGCAGAATAATATAATAGTTAGATAAATATATATATATTTAACTATAATAATAATATATTTAATATAATATATATATTTAATATATATAATAGTATTGGATTTTAGAAATATGTTTTATAGATATTAAATACTTATATATATAGAAAAAGATATTGAAAAATAGTTATATATAATATCTATACATAAATACATATATAATCTATTAATAATATATTAATTTAATATTATTATATATATTATATATATTAATTATAAATTATTATCAATATATACATATTAGTATTATAATATAGATATATATAATTATAATATACTAATTTTATAATAATAATACTGATATTATATTATATATATATATTAATTATATTATTAATATATAATATATAATATTAATAATATAATGTATTAATTAGTAATATAGTTACTTAAATATTTATACTTATGTACTATAACTCAAGCCTAAACAATTTTGCTCTTTTGCTGGATATCATGCCTAACAACGGCTGATCTAATGACATGAGAATTACAGCTTGAGTATTAAGGGGCAAAAAAATAAATAAATAGAAAAATAATTAAATGACTAAAAGAAAACTAAAATATAAATATTTTGATTTCAAATTAAACCCAACCTGTCCCTTCCTTGGAATTGAAGACGGACCTAACGCAAATTCCCTCCTAGGTGGGCGTCAAGACGCGGGACATTAAATAGTAGGAAGATTTGAATATTCAGGGAAAATATGAAGAAAGCAAGAGTTCCACAAAAAGGGGACGTGCTGGTAGAAGAAGGGCACCACAATCGAGGTGTGATCCTTGAGCTGTCAAATATGCACAGCAATATTGCATGCGAGAGCATGGGGCACCCCATGTGATCATATATATGGGTATGGAGCAAAGGAGCAGAAATGCAGAATCTTGGTAACAACGTCCCATGAGATGTAGCATCTCCGTTGTGTAATAACCTATAAGAAAAAGTATATAGTAAGCGCCAACGTCACGTCACAGAGATAGAAGGTCAAAGTTAGAGTTTGAAAAAGTTAATGGGACAGGTCTTACTAGTCCTCTGAACTTTTAGACTAACAAAAGCTCTATCAATAGAAGATAGGAGTGGAACCGGATCACCCCAAAAATGGTGAGAACAATATATAATCCAAGCAGAAGAAAAATAAACTACGAAAACTGAAACAGAGATTCCCATGCTTCTCTGGAGCCTTTTAACAAACCGATTCATGATGATATAAAAAGGTGCATCCAGATAATTTCACTAGTTATTGTTTCTGTCCAAAGAATGGCATTCATTGTGTGTTTAAGGTAAAGAACCATTAGTACGCGATTAAAGAGTGAAAATAGACAAGTTAGGAGGTGTTTTAGAATAAGAGATGTAGGTGTATTTGAGAGGGCGATATGAAGAAGTTGAGCTTTCAAAGAGTTGAATTCCACAAGATTGCGGTTACCCAAAAGATAAATCCTGTAAGAATATCGAGGCAGAGTAATTGAAACTCATAAAGCTGATAGACGAGAAGCAACATCTAGATACTATAAAACGATGGGAGCACATTGGAAGATGCGAAGTGGAAGAGAAAAATGGTAAAGAGTTATCATCGAGGCATAAGAATGAATACAGAAGTAAAAGGTACTAAGCCTAAACAAGATCGTGTGGATGAAAAGTAGAAATTAAAAGATTGGAGGAGTTAAAACAGAAGCCCACTAAGCGAGATTCCATTTTCTCGAGTCACTGGTCGAAAAGGTAAATATATGAATGATAGAAGAGAAATAGATTCGTCGTGAGTGTGAAAGGAGAAGACTTATAATCTAAGCTATCTTGACTTCCTTGTTGGTAACAGAATACTTAATAAATTGAGCACACCCCTCTTAGATTAGAGCTCTGCCCGAAAGCGTTTGGTGTTTAACTATATATAAATTTATGAGTTACGGAAAGATATTAAATTATTAGTTATATAATAAATAGAGTAACAATATATAAAGTATATGATGAGTAGACAAAATAAATATAGCCGAAGTAAATGAGTACGGAGGGCAGTATATAGTACGCCCAGTGATCGGTAGGACGTTATTATAAACTATATATAGTAATATATACTATATCACCGTGTAGATCAGGGTGATACACTATTATAGTAGTAGGTAGATTGAAATATGTCACGATTCTGGATGTTAAATTGGTGATAATCTATACTTTATGTATACTCTCATATTCATAAATAATTTAAAATTCGTAGTGGAGGAGTGTGCTATATATATAATATATATACATAATAGTATAGTAACCTCCAACTCACTATAATAGAAAACTTAATGAGTGAAACAACTAGAAGCAAATGATATGATGAAGACCACAGGCGTAAGGGTACATAAGAGTGAATAAGAAGTAGGCCTAGATAGATAATATATAATATAGTATATATTAGGAAAAAGGAATAATGAATATATATGTAATATGTAAATTGTACATATATATATAATACAAAATTGTAATTATATTATAAATTATATAATAACAAAAATAGTTAAATAAACCCTGTATATATGTATATATTTTGTTGTATCTGGGTACTAGCCTACCCTAATATAAAGTGAAGCCGATATCTAAGGATATGTATGTATGATATATAACAAGTATAGTATAATATTAATATATGAGAGTGAGAAGAGATCCGAAGTAGGAAACGCAGGAGAGAGGTGATGTAAGGTAGGGAGTGGAGAGATGAGAGAAGAACCGAGAGAAGAGCAGAATTGAAAGAGAGTTGGTGGATGAGAAGTTAAAAACTGGCTTATGGTGTGTCGCTTTGTGCGTCCTTTTTGTGAGCCTGTGCTGACATCGGAAGAGACCAATCTTTATGACCACTAATGAACCCAGGTAAAAGTCATAGAGTATAAAAGACGAATCGTGTCCTGGGGGAGAGGTGGATCGACCAGGATTCAAACGAAGTCAGAGATGTAACGCATAACACCGCACATTATAAGGAACAATGAGACCTCTCTTCGCCGTTATTAACCATTATAGCAGTTTACATTCAAGCGTTCCTGATTTTTCATGCCAGAACCAAATGATACCTCTGATATAAGAAGCAAATTTTCTGTTTTAACGAGGTCACGGCTGACTCCGAACACAAAATACGAATTAAACAAGTGTCTCCATCTCTCATGTCGAGCAGTTTCGCTTGCAAGTTCGCAAGTTTGTGTGCATTAGTACGAAAGTGGCAGCCTCTTGTCACCGCCGACTACTAATTGCGTTTTCTTTCTCATCTTAACTCATAAACACTCACCACTCTATCTCAGTTACCCTAATTTTAAGATAATGTAATTAATATTATGATATACCTAAATCATAATGAACCAGTGAGATAGTCGAGTAGATGTGAGAGAGTCTAATTGGTTAGGTAAAGTGAGCAGATGAAAGCTATTTGTAACGATGCCAATACCATAACTAGATAGATTGCGCCCAGCACCACTCACTCAATAATCAATTAATATAATAAAGATACCATAATAAATCGAGAGTGATTGATAACTATCACAGAATTAAATAATAATGAGATGGAAAAATATTATAATGAATAATTAATAATCCACTTTTGATAAACTCATTGTAATGAATCCAATAATGAACATGAAGAATAATTAATAAATGAATATAATAATAATTAAAATAATAATAAATGAAGAATAAATGAATAATAATAAAAATAATAATAAAATAATAAAATAATAAAATAATAATAATAATAAAATAATAATAATAAGTAATAAAATAGGAAATAATTATAATTAATACAAATAATAAAATAATAAATTGAATGGAATATAATAATAATAATAATTAATAATAAATAATGCATAAATAATAATAATAATAATAATGATAAGAAATGAATAGATAATAAACAAAATTAAATAGATAAAAAATAGATAGATTAATACAAATATAATAGAAAATAAAAAATAGATGAATGAGATAATAATGAGCAATAATAAGTTATATTTAAAGATAAGAAGTAGATAATAATAGAAATAAAGATAATGAGATAATGATAATGATAGATGAAAAAAGAGTTGATAATGATAATGATAATAATTAAAAGAATCAATAAATAGAAATAATAAATAAAGTAAGTAAATAAATTAAGTAATAAATAATATAATAAGAATAAGTAATAAGAATAAATAGGAATAAAGTAGATAAAAGATAATATAATGAAGTAAAAATAATAATATTAAATCAAAGATAAATAAGTTACTTCATATAAATTGATAAAGCAAAAATGATAATATAAGAAGGAAACTATAATATATAAGAATAATAGAGAAGAGAAAAAGACTGTAAATTATTTATTATATTATATAAATTCTTAATGTTTATCTAGGTATATAGTTTATGTGAGGATAGCTATACCAAATAATATGGCAATAATCTTCTGATATATAATTATAAATAGGTGATAAACAAATAGGTTACCTCTCAATATCATTATAGGTATACAAATATAAGTCATAAGGAGATAATGGTTAAGAAGATATGGAAGGAGGTGATATATATATATAATTATATATAAGTATATATAATATATATATATATATATATATATATATATAATATATATATAAGTATATTAAATATATAAAAAAAATTAAATGTACTCAAATAAAAGCCCAAATAATATATTAAATATAAAAGGCTGTAAATTGAAAAAATTAAATATATAAAATAATAACAATTAATAAAATATGATATATAATATAATAATTATATTATTTAAGAATATATATTATATTATATATATATATTCAATAGTATATAGAAAAAATAACGTAATATATAATATATATATATAATATTATTAGTATAAATTTAATAATAATACGATATAAATATAGATATATTATATATAAAATCTATAGGATAGGAGATGAGTATAAATAAAGCTCTATGTTGATTATATACATAAGTAAGGATATTAAAATTTAGTATACCTTAAATTAATAGATAAGAGATATAATTAATATATAAATATTATACGACGTAAACAAAGAATTAAAAGACACATTTAACCGAACGGACAATACCAAATTAAATTAGATTATTAGATTTAAAAAGATACTGGTATTTATAAGTAAATAATTATATATTTCAAAGAATATATTATATAATATTTACAATTACGAACTAAATAATTATTAAAAGGTGAAAGATATAGTGTAAATAAGTTAAAAAATTACTTCACCTTATTACTAAAATAAGTGATGATCATCAGGAGGCGATCATTATCATGTTTATTTTTTTTACCTGTCAATAATAAATAAAAAATTGTAAACCGAAACATGCCAAACTCGTTAACGCTAAAAATTTTCTGACTTAGGGAACGCGGTTTACGAACTACACATGAACAATAAAATATAAAATATAATATATATATATTAATATGATTATTAATTATCTTAGTATATATATATATATAAAATTATATTTATAAGTATAAATTTAACTATATATAGTATAGATTTATTATTATATATATTAGTAACCTTATAATAAATATGTAGAATATACTAGTGTAATATATATTGATATTTGTATTATATAAATTGATTATATAATATATATAGTATAAATATATAGAGATATATATAGTATATATAT
>JABUQX010103044.1:0-12500 GCA_015478945.1 Trachelipus rathkii | reverse complement strand
TTTTATTTTTCATTTATACTTTGTTTAATTTTTTATTTTATTTTAATTTTTTTATTTTTGTATTTTTAAATGTTTTTCTAAGTTCAATTTTGCATTTATATTTGCTTGAAAAAATGAAAATTTTTTAATTTTTTAATCTTCTTTATTTTTTAAATTTTTAATTGTTTTTTTTAAAAGTTTGATAATGCTAGCATTTTATTGTGTTCTGTTGTGTGTGTGTGGATGTGTGTGCTGTGTGGTGGTGTGTGTGTGTGTGTCGTGTGTCATTTATTTCGTAGCCATTAGAATGTCATTTAGATTCTTTTAAATCTTTTGATAAGATGTTACTTTGTTACCGAAAATTGAGAAAGAAATAGCAAAATTATGCATGAAAAAGTGTGAGTAGGTGACGTTTTTGTATGTATGTTTAATTACTTCCTGTTGCTAAATGTTGCAATTGCTTAATCCTATCAGTTTTTCGTGCTTAAATGTATGTTATGTTCTGTCCTAAGTACATTATATTTTAGTCAGGTGATGTTATGTTACTTTATTAATGGTTGAAAACTTTTAGGTTAGCATATATTCCTGGGTATGTGTGTGTGTGTGGTAGTGTGTGTGTGTGGTGTTGTGTGTGTTTGTGACTGTGTCATTTCATTCTTATGTCATACAATAGTTAGGTTAGGCATCGATAAGTTTGCTAAATGTTACTACTTTAAAATACACATTCTTAATTTTTAATAGATTATGAGCTTAAAACAAAATGTGCTTATAGTTTTCATTGATTTTTGCAAAGATAACCCATCTTTCTAAAAGGTTGGAGACTGACATTTCTATTTTCAAATTTCATTTTCTTTTTATAAACGTTTAACTAATATAATTTTTTCCCTTAGTGAAACATACATATATGTGTTTTAATATTTTTATGATTTGTATTTTACATTTATTCCTGTGTTTATTTTTATTATTTAATGGTTTATATTTTATTTTTATTTTAAAATTAGTTTTTATTTTCTTTATTTGAATTTACATTTTTATCTCCCATTTTTTAAATTAAATTTATTTTCCTAACTTTTTTTTTTGTTAAGGTTTTATTTTGCATTTATACTTTTGTTTAATTTTTTTATTTATTTTAATTTTTTAATTTTTTAATATTTTTATTTTTTTATCTCCTCTGGTAGGAAATTTTCATTTAATCTTGCTGTATTTTTTTTTTTAATGAATTGTATTGTCTTTTGAAGTTATTTTTAATTGTTTACTATTTTCTTACCCGTAAAATTTGTGTTATTTGTGTTAATTTTTTTTTTTTTTAATTTTATAAATTTTTAATTTTGTTTAATTTAAATTTTCTAATTTTTTTTTACTTTTCATTCATTGTTCGATTTTTTTTATTTTAACTTTTTATTTTTTTAATTTTTTTTATTTTTTTAATTTTCTTTTAAGTTTTATTTTAATTATACTTTGTTTATTTTTTTTTTATTTTATTTTTTTAATTTTTTAATTTTTTTAATTTTTAATATTTCTAACATGGAACTTTGATAATGCTAGCAGTTTATTCGTGTGCTGTGTGTGTCGTGTGTGTGTGTCGTGGTGTGTGTGTGTGTGTGTGTTGTGTGTGTGTGGGTTCTGTGTGTGTGTGTGTGTGGGTTGGTGTGCATTTATTCTTAGTTCATTACAAGAGTTAGGTTAGGATATGATAAATCTTTGAAAATTTTTACTTTCTTAATGTAAAATTACGTTGATATTTAAAGTATATGCATGAAAAAGTAGGAGTAGGCTACGTTTTTGATGCTACTGTTAAGTTATCTTAACTGTGTTAAGTTGAAACTTTGTTAATTAGCATGTTATTCGTGCTCTAAGGTATGTTAGTTTTCATTGTACTTTAGTTGAGTATTTAGTTCAGTTATACTATGTTAGCGTATTGTGTGAAAACTTGTTACGTTAGCATAGACTCTCGGATGATCAGGTATAAGACTTATTTTATGATGTATGTTTATCCAAAATTATACTCGAAAATGTTGACTTGATCAATTAGATATAATCATAGATCACAAACTGGCCAGAGGATGGCAAATGGTGGATGGATGGTGGGTTGATTTACTGATTTACTGATTAGGGTATGTAAAACATGAAAAATTTAGTAAAAATTTTACCTTAATCAATAGATCAATTAGATCAATAGATCACAATGGACAGCGAGGGTGGCTGGATGTGTTTGATTTACTGATTTACGTGCTTTAGGGTATGTAAAAACGTAAATTTGTAAGTTATATACATAAAAAGTGTAGAAATTTAATTACTTAAATTATTTATTTTTTTTTATTTATTATTTTTTCTGATGATGCTTAAAACCATTATTTTTGAAAATCTACAGGACCCTATAACCTATGTAAACACCATATTGAATCATTCACAAAAATTTAAATAACTCAGGCACCGCACCGGCTCCCAGCACGATGCCGACTACAACTCTTTTGAATCCTTCTCAGACTCCTCCTTCTCATTCTTCTTCCTTCTTCCTTCCTCCTTTCTTTCCATTTCTTCCTCCTTTCTTCTTCTTCTTCTCTTTTCTGCATTCATTGCATTCTTCTTCTTTTTCTGCTGCGGGACCCCCCCCGTTGGGGGGTCCCGTGGACTTCCGCGAAGACCGAAGCCGTTCCATCTTCCGTCTGCACTTCCGACTCCTCAACCCTGTGTCACCAAGTTTCATTCTTCTTACGATCATTTTAATTTTTTTTTTGTGGGGTTGCGTCCCCCCTTACGGGGGACGCAGGAAGGGAAACGTAATCTCGTCACGACGAGGATTACGTCATCATATAGCTCAAATCCAAATTTCACTCCGATACGTTAAGCTTAACGGGTTTTCAGGACGAATTTGACCCTGACGCTAAAGGGGGCAGGCACCCCCTTAGGAGGTGACCTAGGTCACCAAAACGCACCTGTGTGTAGTTAACACACACAATAACCATAGACCAAGTTTCAAGACGAAGCTCATATCCTTCCTAGCGAAAGAAGAAGTTGTTCGCGCAGGGGGGGAATGCACTTATAATATATTATATATATATTATATATATATATATATATATATATAATAGTATATTATATATATATATATATATATATATATATTATATATATATATATAATATATATATATATTATATATATAATACATGACTATGCATGATTTTCAATTTAGGGGCAAAAGGTTGAGCGAGATTATATATATACATATATATATATATATATATATATAATTATATATATATATATATAATATATATTATAATATTATATATATATATATATATAATATATATAATATATATATATTATATATATATATATAATATATAATATATATATAGATAATATAATATATAATAGATATAATATATATATAGATATATATATGTGTGTGTGTGTGTGCTGTGTGTGGTCTGTGTGTGTGTACGCAGATTTGACTTAGGAGGCTAGCAAATGGTTGAGTGATTTATTTATCCCGCTCACACTGATCAATAACGGCGTGGTTGATTAACTCCAGATTTTTTCCTTTCAAAGCTATTAAAAGATATTAATATAAAAAAGTTATTAATATTATAAATAAAATAAGTCTACAACAGTTTTAATTAAAAAATTTCTATGTGGTCGACTAGGTGAGTAAAACAAAATGTCTATTTGAGACACATAAAGTAATATTTATGGGGGCTTGCGATGCTGGGTCGCTGAGTGGTAAACTAATATTAAATTTAAACTAGCATTAGACGCCTTGGATTTCAGCGAAATCCGCAATTACATTGGTTTCCAATTCTTTCATTTTTTAATTACTAATATTCTACGAATACGCATCCTCTATAGTCTATTAAGCTGTCTTCGTTTATTGTGTTTCTTAGCCAATTATTTACTCTTCAATGAGTGCTAAAGACCTTTCAATTGTACTGTTAAACACGGTAGCACCAGTCAATTAACAGACAGGTTTTTAATTTGAGGAAAAAAAGGGATTGCTTCTTAATAACTTCAAGTAAGTTCCAGCCTTTCAACTTTTTGCTTTTCCATTTTATTATTCCAGCCCTCAGTGCTCGAAAGACATTGAAATGATTTCTGAGAGTACATTTAGTTATTTCAAACCAATTGCTGTTGCATTAGATAGGCAAGGGTGATAAAGCTGTTTTTATGGAACTTTGCTTTCAACATTGCTAGTGATTGAAAAAAAAATTATTCGCTTAAATACGTCTTCTACTTAGAAATGTTCGTCCTCTTCTCGTACAGCATTAGGCTTTCAAGGTTTCTAGGAATCAGATTCGGGATTCTCAGTTTGCATAGCTTGCCAACACAGCAGGTCTGGCATCTATTTCTAATCCTGACCCAAAATCAAATGGCTCGCCATAAACCCGAATATAATACCGAGGAAAAATAGGAAAAAGTATCAGAAAATGCTAATCGTGGCTGTCAGAAATGAGGTTCAAGCAAATACATCTCAAGAGCCTTACGAAGTAATGGATTTGGCTGGAGTAGCAGTCCAAATGACTTTTTTGAATACGAGAGTTTGTCATCTACATCACCGCGTCATTAAATAAAGATGAACTAGAAATAAAAGTGCTTAAATACCTTACGGTGATAACGACATATCCCTAGAGTTACTTAATAGGTATCCCTGTGTTAAAAAAAGTCTTTTTGCACTACAATACTCACACTACCTTATTCGGCCACTTTGTAGAAAGGTTATTTCAGCTTTGCCGGGTCACATCACTCTCCAAAGAGTTTCAGACTATTCTGATATATGTTTTCAAAGGTTCTTATTATAAAAATCTTCTTGTTTTAATGGATTTATTAAGTTAACTATAAATAAAATTCCTGTATGTCTCTTTTTAATTAGTTATTTGCCTCATATGGCTTACAGAAAACTATCAATTTATTATTAAGTGATTAACTTATGTTTAAATAGATCATTATAATTACTATTATTATTTTTATAGCCTAACTTTACAATACATTATTACAGCCAATTTTTTTTCATTGATTAACTATTATCATTATTATAATTACTAATATCTACTTCCTTATACTTTGCATACCACTACTATCAAAACAATGTGGAACAGATCATCGCTTAAAAGCATATTTGAAGAGTAATGACAAAATTACTAATCTCCAAATGATCCTTAAAATAAATTATTAAAATTCAAAATTCTTTAATTTGTATCACTAAATTCCAATAAATTATATCAGTTTATTGCACTAAGTTTACCATAATGAAACTTAAAATTAGATAAAATTTAAAAATTTAAATTTCTATTATTTGGTCAATGATAAGAATGGAAATTGCCATGTTTTGAATAAAAGTTTAAAAACTGTTACTTAATCCAATGATTTAATCTTCAGCAGTAAATATGTATATGATCATTACCAAAACTGTAAACTATTAATTAAGCCCGAAACTGACCGAAAGTAACGCGTAAAGTAACGCGTTACATGTAACGAGTAACGGTAACGCTTTTGTCAAAGAATTTAAAAATTGTAACGATGTAACGATACAGCTACCCTTTTTCTCTCAAGTAACGAGTAACGGTAACGCTAACCAATTTCATGTAAGATGCCCCATCTCTGTATATATATATAACTATATAATAATATATATATATATTATTAACTATATATATATATATAGTAATATATATACTATATATATATATTATATAATATATATATATATTATATATATAGATATATATATATATATATATATATATATATATAATCGCTGAGAATGTAAGGGTCTAATTTTTCAAGCATATGAAAAATACGTCCCATTCGAATATAAAAAAAAATACAATTTATTTGGCCCTAATTGAATACAAACTCTATGATATTTCTAGAAAATTGTCTTCTCCACAGTTGAGATGGCAATGGTTTACTATAATATATATATATATATTTATATATATATACTAATATATTATATAGATATATATATTATAATATATATATATATATATATAATATATAATATATATATAATATATATATATATATAATATATTATATATATATATATATATATATAATACATATATTATATATATATATATATATATATATAATATATATATATATATAAATATTATATATATAATATATAATATATATATATATATATTATAATATATATATATATATATTATTATATATAATATATATAGTATAGTACACTGTCACAGGACAAAACTATACAACATTATGTCAAAAACGCAAAACACATTCAACACGCACAAAGCACTGTATTAAAAAATACAGTTCAAAATCACTCATCCGAAAACTACCCTCCTCTTTTTCTCAGTCCAAGAGAAACTATCTCTAGAGCTGCCTCCCCCCCTTCAAAAAAAAAATACAAACACACATTTCAACAGGTTTTTTAGAGTTTAGATTTCAAATCTTTGGGTATTTGAATATTTCACTACTCGAATTGATTTTTAATTTTATTATCATTGTTAGAATGTGGTCAGATCTGTCTTTTGATTTTGGATTCATCCTGATTCGATGAAAATTTTATATCTTGATTTTCTTTGCGAAAATCGAAAAATGGTTTAAAATTTGTATTGAACTAATTTAAATTTTATTTTAGGGCCGTCGACAGGCCGACTAGTAGTAAGCATTTTTTTTTCTACTGTAGAAGTGAGAATAATTTTGCTTTTAAAATAAAGGACAAATATTTTTTTTTTTTTTTTTTTGTTTTGGGGGGGAATGCTGGTTTGTCTTCTTAAAAAAGCACTATATAGATATATATATATATAGTATATATATAATATATAATAATATATATAATATATATATATATATATATTATATATAATATATATTATATATATATATATATATATATATATATATATAATATATTATTATAGGTATATATATAATATATATATATAGTATATATATATATATATATATATATTAGTATATATATACGTAGTATATATATATATATATATATAATTATATATATATATATATATATATTATATATATATATGCACTGCAATGTAGCAACCAGGGCAAATTAGATAAGTATTAAATAAATGAGGGTGAATGTAGTAAAAGGTTTATTCTGCTTTTGAAGTTTATTAATTGTGCACGTGAAATAATAATACGACAGATGATATAATCAATTTCATAATTGCAATAATTGTAATGGATATTTCATTTGATAACACAGTAATTAAGGCCCATATTAATGATCTCAGCACTCGGCCGGTTAAATATAATGCATTTGGCACTTAAGCATTTAAGTTTGTATGCTGCCTGAATTGGTATAAAATCGATTTGTTTCTTGGGCAGTAAATAGTACTTGATAAGTTGGTATAACACAAGGCTTCCACAAATAATTATTATAATAATGGATTCGAATAAGTTGTATTTATGGGAGAGCTGCTGTGAGCAGCTTCCCGCCACTAGGTATCGTAGGGCACTCCTCGGTGTAGGGCGTTGATGACGCTCCCTACCCGTTACAATTTCAAATCTCTCTCTCGCCCTCTATCGGTGGGCAATATTGTTACACTTTTAAGATATTTAGGCGGCGATGTGATATGGGAAATGGGAATTTCTCAGATCAAACTGCTACCCCGGCTCTTGCTATCAACAAATTGTCAAGCAGATAGAGAAAAAGCTTTCTATCTGAGGTTAATTGCAAAATGTTTGAAATTTCGACACAAATAACCCTTATAAACTTTTTATAATTATTACATAATAAACAATAGAGTAGGACAGAACAGACAGATACTACAATAGCCAAAAGAGGAGAAGAATACATTTCTATCCTAGAGTACATAATTAATGACCAATTTAAAATTTTTTCAATTTCCACGTCATTTCAATTAACAGACACCAACATATAATGTAGGCCTTCCACCTCATATAACCATTTTGAGTCGTCTGCATTTTCATTCTCTTGATTTCCTTCCAAATAAATCTTCAATAAAACGTACAATTTCTCTAGGTAGGTCATGCTCGTCAGCAGACAATTCAGATGCAATATGTAAATTCTATCAAAACATTCTTATCTAGAAAATAAGGAATAGCTTCTTCCTTCTATATGCATTATGTAATTCTCGCCATTAGCGGTTCATTTTCTTTCTCTTGTTAAATGGCAGCTTCTTCGTCTTTTTTTTTTTTTTTTTTTTTTTTTTTTTTTTTTTTTTTTTTCTGACCTTTTCTCATCTTGGTTTGTTTAGTTGAAATGGCCCTTACAAAGGAATTCACAAGCGAGCGGTGGTTTTTTGGTACCATCCGCATTTAGTTCTTTTGTGGGAAGAAGAAGCAAATCTCGCTTAGCTCCTCCCACAAAATTTTCATTTACGATTGGTTATTTTGTATGACCGATTTTTTTTTCGGTACATTCTTTCAAAATGTTATAATTTTATTTAATAATTAGGATAGGCTACAAGAGTCTATGGAGAGATTGAAATTTGAAAAGAAGGTGGAAATTTACCATGCACATTAATAATTTGATATCATATTTAAAGTAATAATTCTACAAGGACCGTACAATGTACTATTCTTTAAAATTTGCATTTGTACAAATTTTGAGGCGCTTAGCTTTACATTTGATTTTTGATTACACGTTTATTATTTTAATAATCTGATATATAATTAAGGACTACACATTTTCTACAGTTTCGTGAATGGAACCGCATTCTTGAGATCCTTTTTTATCGCTAATTCTGCTTTAATACGACTGCGACTCGTGGTCACGTCCAAGTTAAGCTTAAATGGCAACAACTCGGATTTCAAGAAAACACTTTCCATTCACTCCCTCGTAACTATTTCGTTCATGAGGGGCAGGCTTTTTAACGAAATATTATTGGAAATACATTTTAATCTACATGCTAAGATTTTACAATATTGGGTACATTTGTTAGTTTCTTATATTTTTTTTAAATTTTTTTTTTCAATTTCTTTTCGATTCATTATTATAAATCTTTATTATGAATTTTTTTTTTTTTTTTAATACCTTATTCAGCGTAGAGCCCGATACAGAACTTTCTGAGAGGGAGGTAGCCGCCGTTCTTTCTTGTACGACAGAGACATTTGCTCCGCCCAATTTAGAGTTTAAACAGGCGTCTACTGTCTCTCCGAAAGCTCTGCTTTCTGTGCTCGTATGAAATCCACCCTAGTCACTCAATAAATTATTGAAAATATATATCCATCATGCTTATTATTACATAATACCTGTTTACTATTATTATCTCTCATAATTTGATTCTTTAATATATTGGCTATTTGCATCTTACAAATTAATTTTTATTGTTGAAAAAAAAATTTTTTTCACTTGCTCTATTATATGAAAGCGCTTTCGGTTTTTTCAAACTCATCAGCATTAACCCTAGAAACATTTTTATTTATAATATTATGATTTTCAGTATTATATACCATTTCATTTTTATTATTAACAATTTCAAAGTTCACATCAATATTATTATTATTTTTATTTATTATTATTATTATTATTATTATTATTATTATTATTATTATTATTATTATTATTATTATTATTATTATTATTATTATTATTTTAAATTCTATTATTATTTTTATTATTATTATTATTATTATTATTATTATTATTATTATTATTATTATTATTATTATTATTATTATTATTATTATTATTATTATTATTATTATTATTATTCACTTTTATTATTATTATTATTATTCACAGTCTTACTAGTTACAATTTTTTTTTTTTTTTTTTTTTTTTTTTTTTTTTTTTTTTTTTTTTTTTTTTTTTTTTTTTTTAACTTTAATAACGTCATCGGCTAGTCCTATGAGGGTATGTAACTCGACCGCCGGTGCTAATTTGTATACATGTAGATACACATCAGTTGGGATGACGGCCAGAAAGTATTCTTTTATAAAAGCCATATGATTTTGAAGAAGAGTTTTGGCATTTTTAAGGCCTACCACTCGTTCAATTCGTTTCAAATAGCTGCTAGGTAGTTCATTTGGGTATATACCACTTTTGATGACGTCATGAAACGTTTGCTGGCTTGTTGGCAAATAAGCCTTCCTTATAGTGTTCCTCAGAACTTCATAAGAGTTAGGTTTTAAAGGGCATTGTATTGAAAGTAGCATACGGATCGGAAGGATCGGCGCAATTAATTTCACTTTGTCTATTTCATTCTCAATGCTATATATTTTAAATAAGATTTCAGTCGCTGCTAGCCAAGCTTCTACCTCAGAAGAATCGAATGGCGGGAATTGAATCCGTTTTAACGGATCTTGTTGCCTCTCCTGCGCCTGACTCTGCTTCCCAGCGCTGGTGGGCGGTAGCTTGTGTGCCTTGGGGGAATTTCTCTTATCCCTCTTTTTTCTTGAGATGGGGGCCTTTCGTGTTGTTCTAAAGCGAGGTCTAAGCTTGTTCGCCATAATGGTTTCTTAGCACAGAGGAACGTTTGTCTTGTTTTTTTTTGTTTTTTTTTTTTCAAAATGCTTAGGCCTAATGGCTCTTTTGAATTTTTGGATAGCAACAGATATTCCGTTACAGCGATATCGTTTCACTTTCTATTTTTTTTTTCTTTTCTTTATTTTTATTGCGACTTTTGTAATTCCACAATTATTAATTTTGTTAATATAATTTTTTTTTTATCTTCACGCAGAGAATTGTCTTTTATAGATTTCACAATGATTTCACTTTTTTTCAAATTTTTAATAAACATTGTTTATTCTTTGTCACTGTTTTTTAATAGAAATTTTTTAGGCCCAGTTTCAGAGGTACTATAGGGCTCATTCGCACACTGGCAATAGTTGCAAGATATTGCAAGGTGTTGGCTCGTGCGCACTCGGGTGTTACAAATTATGGAACTGAGGTTATTACATCAGACCATTAAATTAAGTAATTAATGAATTCGGCATCTGATGGCAGTGAAAAGGCTGTTTTTATGGCTTTATGAAGTTTTATTAATCAATTGCAGTGACAATAAAACTGGCTGACAGATTGATGATAATCAATTTTCAGATGTTAATGCAATAATACAGTACATTACTTTTTATAAACACAATTAATAAAGCACATATTTTAATATATCACGGCAGATCAGCCGGTTAAATTGACAATGCATTAGGCACCGAGCATTTGTATTTTTATTCTGCCTAATTTATACAAAATAGCTTTGTTTGCTTGGGCAATTAAATAGTACTTGGTAAGTTTGATATAACACTAAGCTTTCACAAATAATTATTATGAATAATGGAGCTTTCGGATAAGTTGAGATCTATGGGAGAGATGCCAGCAAGGCCCTTCCCGCCATACTGTAAGCGCTTATGACTGTCCTTGCAGTAAGCATTCCTGATGTTCCTCCTCAAAAATCGCCTTCATTTCAAATCTCGCCTCCCTATTGGTTAGTACACTCTCAATTTTAATGTAAATATATAATTGCGGCATTGTTTGTATGGGGAATGGAAATTTCCCATTGCAATATATATATATATATATAGTATATATATAATATAATATATAGATATATATATATATATATATAATTATATATATTATATATATATTATATATATATATACTATATATATATATATTTATATATATATATATATATATATATGCTTATTATATATATATAGTATATTATATATTAATATATATATATATATATATATATATAGTAGTATATATATATATATATACTATATATCATATATACTACTATATTATAAAGGAGATGAGAATATATACTATAGATATATATATATAGTAGTATATATTATATATATATATATATTATATATATATATATATTATATTATATATATAATAGTATATATAGTATTAAATATATATATATAAGAAGAATAGTATATATATAGTATATTATATATTATATATAATAATATATAGTATAATATATAGTACGGTATTATATATATAGTATATATAATATATATATATATATATATATATTTATATATAACTGATATTATATATATATTACTATACCTATATATAATAAACTAAACCATTATTCGACCCAGTAAGCGAAATGGATGAAATCAAACATTTAATAAATCTTTAAAATTTCTGCGTTCAAACCGCATTTGTTGATCCAAGTTAACAACTTATAATGCGTATTCGTTACGTATATTCAGGGACCCTATTCATAATAATTAAAAGCATTTGGCAAGGTTGTTTCACAAATGCGAAAGTAATTATTTCGCGGGAAATTTACCCTAAGCCCTTACTGTCTAGCGCGATTAAATGCTAGGAAAAAATTTTCCAGGGAGAAAAAATATAAGCGGGTGAGCTATCGTTCCAAAAGGGGATATTTGAAAAAAAAAAAAAAAATTAGAAGGACTTTGGAAAATATATATTTAGTGCGGAAAATATAAGAATAATATTTTCGCGGGGTAAATTAAAGGACCAAGTATTTTCGCGGGGGATAATAAGTGGAAGAAGAAGAAAAACCCGCCAAATTAGAAAATTAACAAATTGCATGACAAAATTTGTTTGTAAA
>JABUQX010103043.1:0-56170 GCA_015478945.1 Trachelipus rathkii | reverse complement strand
ATATTAGCAAAAATTAAATTATTAGTTGACATAATATATTATTATATTATATATTAATATTTATTTATTTTTTTATAACAATATAGAATGAAAATAAACTTTAATGCATAAATGCTATAGATTAGATATATATATATATATAATAGCAATAAATAATAATTATAAATTTATAATATAATACAATAAAATATTATAAATCATAATTTATAATAAAATGAAGTTAAATAATAAATATAATTAAATAATAATAATATAATATTAATTTAAATTAAATAATCTTTTTATTAATAATAATAAAATATAAAAGATATATGTATTAATAAATAATTTTATAGTTATCATTATTATTAAATTTTAATAATAATTATTTATATATATATTAGATATAATAAATAAATTATATCACTACTTAATAGTTATTAATTCTAGTTATTATTTATTACCTTACCTATCTATCTCTCTACTATAATTACCCTTCATCTCCTATTACTCTCTTAATACTATATGATAGGTAGTATATTTTATTATAATACTGTTTTATAGCTTTCGATTAATTTTTCTCTTCATAAGGATTTCATCTCACTTCTTCTTCTCATTCTCTCTCTAAATACCTAAGTCTCTCTCATCAGGTCTCAATTTCATCTCTCTCTCTCTCATTATCACCACATTGTATCTATAGGGACGCTAAAATCCCTTAAATACTGTTTTTATATTAGTATGAGCCACATCCATTAGATTTATATTGGATTTATATGATTGCATTTGGCGCTTCGATGATGATCATTGTCGTTGCAAAGATGTATTTGATTGTTTTAATACTTGACAGATCAACCCAGAAATGTAGCATTCATTACTATTCTACATCTCACATCCTCACTCGTTTTGTAGGTTATTCTTCTTATTCCAACTTCTCCCAATCTACTTATTTCTTCAATTCTGCTCTTCTGTTAACTCCCTAACTGTTACTTCACTCTTCTCTCACTCTCACTCTATTATCATTATCATTATTTATCTTCCTCTCATCATTTATCTTTCTCTTGTTAGCTACTTGTCTGCTCATCTTCGTAGCTAGACCAATTGGCCATTTCCAATTAGGGCAGGCGAGCAATTAGTCTCTTGTATTTACATTTTCTTTGTATTCTTCTTTTTTTCCCTGAAACCGTTGCGAATCTTTCTGCAAACAGGTCTTGTCAGGTTTCTTACGTTTCAATGTTATAAGAAATAAAATATGGCCAATAAAATATTATAAAGCTCCACTTTAGATTTTTTGTAAGTATTTATACGGGTACACTAAATAAAATTCTTTGTAAGGGAGACTATTGGAAAGGGATCATCAGGCAAACAAATATTTTCACGCATATGAGGGAGCAGAATCAAAGGTTTTCGCGTACATGATTCTTAGTGGATTGCCCACGATACATGATAGTGATGGGGTAGTTGTGAAAAAGAAGTAATAATACACACTATAAAAGAGTTTCCTTTCGGAAAATAAAATCAACTGAAAAATAGTTTAGCCAAACCTGAAAGAAAAAAAAAACTAATATAAATACAAAATTGAATGAACTGGTAATATATCATAAATCTTAAAATAACTAAGGGTGAGAAATTAACTGAGCATGAATTGATTAAGCATACCAAATAAGTAGTTATTTAAATAAATTGAGACACAATAAAATAAATAGCTCATTCTTTCTTCTTCTTCTTTTAATAATAATAAATATAATAATAATCATAGTTTATTTAATTGAAGCATAGTAGATCCCAGTAAGTAAAGTAGTAGTTACCTAGGTTAAGGTACGGAGCAGGGTTCAGTAGAGGTTAGTCACTACATAGGTTAAAAGGAAGGTTAAGCTTAGTAGTTAGAGAGTACGTATAGGTCGTGGGGTTGTTATTGTGTAACTAATAAAAGTATGAGAGAGAGAAGAAAACGATTGGACAAAGGTTGGCTCCAGAGGGCTCAGCTGTAGAGTGTTGATTAACTGCAATTGGCGCTTACTTGCCACTGGTGTTCGGTATGCCTTTTGCTCCCTAAATTGTAGCGGGGCTTTTCCTCGTGTTACCCAGCCAATAATCTTTTAAAGAGGGGTTTTCCTTCCCATTTATTTTTCTTCAAAGAGTATTTCTCTCTAAATCACATCAATGGCTCACAATTTATCGCACACAATAACTCCTTATTTCCTCAATGAAAAGGGCCGAAAATGGAGGGGAAATCGTGAACGATCGGGTGACATGAATGCGAGTAGAGGAGTGTGGGAAATGCCCTGAAAGATGTTTAGGGTCGCGGGGTACGGAAAGAGAGCTCTTTGAATTATAGGGCAGAGGGGGCGTGGCAGCACTAAAAATGTTTTTTTTACCACATTTTGGGACATAACGTCCTAAGTCTCGCTTTAATTTGGATAGTATAGTCTATACTTTCCGTTTTTCAACATATTTGGGGATTATTTTTATGTGAATTAATTTGAGAGCATCAGAGAAGATAGTGTGTGTTGGCCCAATATATTTCATAATGGTTTTCCTATATCTCTTATATTTTTTTTTTTTACTTCCATCGGTTTCTGTCGTTGAAAATCTTGAGAGTTGTCGTGACTTCTACTGAAAATAGGTTTTCGAGACATGTGTATACGCGAGAGATACGAGTAGGTCTAGCTGAGACTAGGCTTTCGGGCTGTATGTCTGAGAACTCTCATTGTTAGGAGTTTTATACCTTTTTGCCGTCAAAGTTTAGAAAAACAATATAGTTTTCAGAAAAATCCTTATTAAAGCGGTAGAGAAAAACCGCCGCAAGAATATAATATTTTATGTAGGGAGTGAAATAAGGTAGTAGCTAGCATGATGGGTATATATTGTATCACAATGGGACGAGAGGAGAGAGATCGTAGAATAGAATGTATGTGAGGTTTGAGCACTTATTGGGTGTATGTATCATGTGTCTACTTCGGAAAATTTCACTTTCTCTGATCAAGTTATGAGTTCGGATGATTTTGGGTGTTTGTTTTGTATCGCGAGAGTAACTTATTGTTAATTTAGATCTAGAGGCGGTATGTTTTTGAAGGATCTTATCCATACTTCGATTCTTGCTTCGTTGCTTTGGTCACCTTATGTCAAGTTATAGTGGAGATTATTTTGGGCCCTTTTCATTTGTGGAATAATCTAGTCTAAGGCACAACAGCAATCTCTACTTAGTATGTTTCTTTTTGATTGTTCTGTGTCCTATTTGCGGCCTTTTTTGGTGTTTTCGATCCAAATCCGAGATTCTATATCTTCAATGAAATTCTTTATATTTTTTAGCGGCATATTTGGTACGGGAGAAGCCCAAACTTTCATTTAAGTGTTTTAAATTCTTTTTATTTATATAGTTTTTTTTTTATTACTTTATCTGGTATAGTTTTGTTTCTCTCTGTGACGAAATCAATCAAACACGGAGTCGCATCGGCAAAGCGCTCTGCGGTATTCGGTATCCTAGGTAGAAATTACCCTTTAAAGAAGCCACATGAGAGCCCTTCTGGGGTCACTGTAATTGTATATCAGTAGCTAAATAACTTGAATCAGGGATTGTAATGTCCTTGTTTTTATTTCGAGATTCGTTGTATTTATGCCGCGCCCGTACCGAAGGTGAGAGGGATCGTATAGAACTCCCTATTTTAAAAAAAAAATAAAATATCTATAAGAGAGAAATAGAGCGCTGACGAATTGAATAAGTTATCTATTGTCTTCTCGGGGGAATTATCGCTGGAAAGGCGCGAGCTATTAGGTCCAAGGGAAAGACGAGAGTAAATGACAGACAAACCATCATGGTTATTCGATAAGGAGTCCCGTCTTCTCAAAATCAAAATTGGAAGATCAACACAAGGGCAGAGATTCCTACAGACTATAATTTTATGCATAATTTTGATATGTCTAGACACTTTTAATAAGGAGTCATTTACTTTCAAACTCAAACCAAGTATCCTTCCCAAATTTTTTCAATATTTTGAATATACAACTCACCATAATCACACATTTATTGTTATTTTCACAATAACTAAGGTTTTCTATTTTCTTTTTGCTTTCTATAAACGATCTTAAGTAAAACTTTATTTCTGAGGGTCAACAAATGGCTTAGTCATAGTCAAGTTTCAAGAAAACAGGTTTTAACCGCAAATCCCTATCTCTTTCAATAAAATTCACTAAATACATATTCTATCATAATAACTAGTACAGATCTACCTTTTTCAAACATTTAGGTCTTGGTAAAACTTGTTAATGCACGAGAGAGACTCGGTAAGGAAGGGAGAATCGAAAAAGGAAGAGCGATACAGTAGACGAGAAGAGAGAGAAAGTGAGAGGGAGAGAGAGAGGAGAAGGAGAAGAGAAGGAGAAGGAAGTAGGTAGAGTTGGATGTTGAAAGAAAAAGAACGATAACTGGATAGGGAGAGGGAGAAGAATAATAAGAGAGATGAGACGGGGGAAGAATGGTTCATTCTATAAAGCGGGGGAAGGGGGGAGTCGTGCCATACATAAGGATAAGCTGATAGGGTCAGCACATGTAAATTTCTGCGCCTGGCGAAATATATATATATATAATATATATATAATATAATATATATTATATATATATTATATATATATATATATATATATATATATAATATATAGTATATATTAAATATATATATATATATATATTATATAGATATAATATTAATATATATATATATATATATATATATACTATATATATAATATATATATATAAGGAAGAGGAAAGGAGCACTATTCCTACCAAAATGAACCCAATAACATGAAAGATTGATAAAGTGAAACGCTCGCAGTATTTTGTTTTTCCTCTGTATTGGAGAAAAAATGAAGGAAAAAAAAATAAGCAAAGAGGATAAATAATAACGATGAAAAGTTACAAATTTCCCATTTTTTCATTATTTTCTCTTCACAGATGTTTAAAAGCAAAATAAAAACCAAAACGGAGAAAAAAAAGAGGGGGGGGGGGGTTGAAAATATAAAAAATGAAAAAAAAAATGGGGCATTTTATTCACGAACTTGAAACTCGGAACAGAAGAAGAAATTGAAAAAAGAAAAAAAAAAAAAAAGAAAAGAAAAATTTATTGGTAAATATAAAAACTTGTTCTAAACAAGACGGCCAATAAATATTTGTCTTCCCGCTTTGTTTTGAACATTATTTGCAAAACAAATATATATATTTATTATATATATTATATTATAAATATATAATAAATATATTATAATAATATATATATTATTAATCTAATATATATATATATAATAACTAATATTATATTATTATATATGTATACTATATATATATAATATATATATATATATATAATATATATATATATATATATATATATATATTATATAATATATATAATATATAATATAATATATATATATATACTATATACTATATATATATATATATATATAATATATTATATATATAATATATATATATAATATATACATATATATATATCTATATATATATATATAACTATATTATATATAATAATAATTATTATATTATACTATAATAATATATATTCAAACATCTTTGTTTGTTTTTAAATCGTATTTATTTTTTTTTTATTGGTTATATAATTTAATTCTTTAATTATTTATTTTATGTGGCCACTTTTTTCTTATTTATTTAATTTATTTTAATTTATTTATCTGTCTAATTACGGTGTATATCAAATATCATTTATTATTTTCGGCTTAGTTGTTAACTTATCTTGTCAAAACAAAATCTATTTGCTTTTTATTTCCTTCTTGTTTTTTTACTTTCAACGTGCTTTTACCTGAACGCTGGGGCCAAAAAGTGAGATGGTTTCTCTTTTTTTTTTACATTAAAAGAAATATTATCTAATGTTAAAAATTAAAATTAAATTTCTCGAATTAAAAAAAAATAATAATAATAGTGAAGTAAAACGAGTCAAACGAGAGTAAAATAAAAATAAAAACAATAATAATAACAAAACATTAAACAATAACCAATAAAATAAATTAAATTAAAAACAACAACACTGATTCCAAATAGATAATTAAAAAAAAATTGACATATAACAATATAACACAGAACATAATTAACTAAAGTGAACAAAGAGAGAAACAAAAAACCAAAAGGCTAAAATAATAACATGGTCTTATGCAAACAAAGAAAGAAAAAACGGAAAACATTTAAGCGGAAATGTGTGTTTGCTTATTCCAAATAAACACTTTATTATAAAGAAAACAACAACTGATATAAAAACAAATATTTACAGAAGAAAATTCACCAACGGTCTCCGACGTTACTATTATTTTCATTATCCTCACTCAGAGAGGTTCTTTGACTCTTCGGCGAGAGGTCTTTACAACCAAAGAATTTGGTGATAATTGTAAGAATTGTTTTAATATTAATAGCAAACCCCATAAAGTATTTCTGTAAACGCCATTCCAGTTTATGATAATATATATTATATTTATATGTTTTAATTATATTAATATAATATATTTATTATTATTATATATATATTAATATATATATATATATATTAATAATATATATAAATACGGTATAATATATATTATATTATATATATATATTAATATATATATATATATATTATATAATATATATATTATATATATATACCAGTAATATATTTTTTATCCTTTTTTTTTTTATATTTATATTTAGAGTGGCCTATACCGAGGGCCCGGGATGGGGGGACAGATGGGGAGGAGGAAGTCCCCCGTACGTTTAACCCTAGAGGCCGAGAGACCCCGACAACCGATATCTATGCGGTATCTTAAACTCTAGGTATTCGTTAGTTTTAAATCATGAAACCTCTTTATATATATTATAAATATTACTAATATATATTACTATAATATATTAAATTATTTTAATATATATATATTAATATATATATATAATATAATTGAAGTCAAATAAATATTAAAAAGCCATCAGCCATATGCCGAACTCAAGTCCACCGAGTCTGGCTTCGAGAAATAAACGGTACGCACACATCACGCGCTACACTTGAGTCCTGATCAAAACTGCATTTTTACCTATATATATATATATATATATTATATATATTATAACTAATAATATATATATATATCTATATTCATATTAATATATATTAGTGTAATATAATATATATATATTATTATATATATATAGTATATATATATTATGAGGTCAGTATATAATAGCGCTGCGAAGTGGGGTGAGGTCATTAATTTAAATTGGCCCATAGAAATTAATCCACTCACTTCCGAATATACCAATTATTATAAAGCGCAGGTGTCTCAAAAGATGCTTTGAAATCTAACTGACACTTTATTTAATATCCCTTCCCTCATATTATCACCGATCACAATTGTCAACAGTCAAATTTTTTGCGGAATTCAAATTTGTTATTTCCTAATCATTTCAACATGAAGACGAAAATGACCTTGGAAGAATTTGTCGAAATTAGCTTATTCGTCGTTTTCCAGATATTGGCCATTCTTAAGAAATTTGGCGGTTGGTTTGGTGTGGAATATTTCTGTGACGAATCATAATGGGTACGCTTTTAATTATTAGGCAAAGATAGAAAGCGCTAGACTGATCAATAGTTATGTTAATGTAATATATTTTAAAAGAAATTTAGTGTAAGGTAAATGAATACATTTATTACCTTTTTGATACAAAAATGTAATCATATAAACTATTCGGTATAAATGGTTGAGGCATCGGCAACGTTACAAAATATACAGACAGCAATTGGGAACCTAACAAGTTAGTTGGTCGTCTGTGCAACATGTAGGAAAATGCTAGTGTAAATAATTCTGTTGATTACTATAAATATTTAGTATATATCATATATATATATATATAATATATAATATATTAATAATTCACTTATATAATATATATATATATATATATATTTATAATTATTATATGATATATATTATACACTACAACTAAATGTTCAAATATAATTATATTATATATCATATATATTAATTATATTTATAACTAATATATTTTTATACTATAATTTTATTAATATATATATATAAGTATATATAATATATAATAATTATATAACATATTAATATATTATTATAATATATAATAATATAGTATAATTTACAAGAATAAATATTTCAGTTTAGTGATAATCATTTTTGAGATTTATAAAAAATAACGAAAAATGCCACGGCATGTGTGAGTAAAAATTCCCGGCGGACAGTTTATTTTCTTAGTTACGTAATAGAGATAATATAATATACTGAGCCTAAAAACGTCCGCATTACTCCAATTACATAAAGGCTGCATAGTCGCGCTAAATATTTCGGTATCTATCAGTATAGGAGACCAGGACAAGCACTTGGGACTCAGTACATATTGTCAATAGTGCCTACGCGGATTGGATAATTTCTATGTAGCCTTTTGCCATTCTATATCGATTTTAGGAGGAGCCCTCAAATAATATAGTAAACGATGCATATTTCTGCCTGATACCTCATCTCCGTCAGTTACATGGTCAATATGTCAAGAAAAAAAAAGGCGACTTGAGTAAAGTACCTACTAAAAATCCGTCAGCCCATCCTACTAGTACCCTATATACCATGCAAGCACGGTTTGCCTATAAGCCTAAATGTATCCTTCACAGACAACTTCCATCGGAGGACAGAACGTAGCTGAGGATTGTGGAAGTGAAGAACCACCTTGTCCTTCCTCATCAAATGATCCGGAATTTTGTGATTGACACTCAGGAATCTTGTCACCCAAAATTGTTTTGTCAAGCTACTGGATTTAAATGATTTAAATTCGAGACTTAGAGACCCACACTAAAAGTCAGAAATCAGAGCTTTTGGCATCAATAAGATTCAAGAAAAGGAGATCTCCTACTACTAAATTGTTAAAATGTATTCCACATAACGAGGAATGTCCAAACACGAATCTGAAATCAATACTTTTATGAAAATGAAAATTTCTTGTTCCTGTTGTGAGTGCACTGGTTTGATAGAATGCTTTAGCATATTTAGAATAACAAAGCTAGAAGACTGGAGAACTATTCCATAGATTCTTCTAGATAAGTTTAAAGTCACTGTATTTCTACTTGCAAAGCACAATTCTCTTCCTTCAATTTCTATTGGACATTCTGTGCATTTGAAAGAAACGTAAGCAAATATGAAAGCACTTCTTTTGCAATAAATACACCGACCATCGCTGGCACCTCTGTGGAGACTTGAAGGTCATTGCAATACTGTTGGGCAATGCATTGGGATACAATAAGTACGCTTAGTTTCCTCTCTAACTGGGATAGTCAGGATAGGTCTTCTCATTACAATAGTATAAACGTAAGTCTGACCGCTAGGGAAAATCTCTTGCCAGGTTGAAAGAAAAAATGTCCAAGCATCCTCCTCTGAATATAGACAGAAACATAAATTCTTATTTGTCACATACCTTTACACAATCAAATCTTGAGGACTCAATGAAAAAACTTGTGAAGGATGGGACCTAAAGATGGAGAAGTTTTCAGTACCTCAGAAAAACAATTCATAAAACTTCAGTGATTGCAAAGTAAAGAAGGCATCTCGTTGGTGACCGTCAATATATCGTAAACTTCTTAAGGATGTTAACCTTTGAGCTAGTTCTTGATGGCCATGAGAAAGCAGCATGGAAAGCATTTAAAGATGTTGTTAATGGCTTCCTAGGAAATCGTAGGGTTGATAACTACGTTGATATTCTTCCGTTGATAGACTTCCAATTTTAGTTTCAGAAAATGGAGTAGATCAACTTCTTGGTGTTCCTAAACTTGCCAGTGGTACTGGAGAGAATATTGGAGCTACTGTGTATAACATGATTTCAGAATGGAATATTTCAAGTCAAATTAAATGCATGTGAGTTGATGACACTGCATCAAACACAAGACGACTGAATGGCTCTTGTGTGTTACTAGAACAAAAATTAGGTAATGACCTATTGGGAAGATGATTTAGAAAATTATAGAAAAAATAGAAACGAATTTAACCAGTCAATAAGAGAGACAGAAATTAATTTAGCAAGGAATAGTAATAAGAACCTAAAGAAATTTTTCAGCTTTTATAAATTTAAAAGTAAGAATAGGACAATTGGTCCAATTAAATTTGATGAAAATTTAGAAAGTTCAGATAAGGAGTTGGTCAACATTTTCAATGCTTATTTTGCTTCAGTGTTTACTGAGGAAAGATTAGATAATAGTTTGGAGACTAATAGCTCTTGTATGCATGTAACAAATAGACTTACAGAATTTGAATTTAACGTAAAAGATATTAAACGTTTACTAGACCATATTGATCCAAGCAAAAATGCAAGCCCTGATGGTATATATGGTAGAATTCTGAAAGAGGGTGGTAACAGCATTGAAAAGGCACTGTATTTGATTTTTAAGCGATCTATAATATTTGGTGAGGTACCAGATATCTGGAAAACGGCATATGTTGTGCCTATTTATAAGATAGGTAGTAAGGAAGATTTGGGAAATTATAGGCCAGTTAGCTTAACATCTCTGGTTGTAAAGGTTTTGGAAAAGTTACTGAAATGTCATATTGAGAAAATATTGTAAAGATACGCGTATTGTATGACTCCTATGCTGTCGGTTTCAAAGGGTAATGCCAAAGTCAGACAACCTTTTAGAACGAGTGGAATACATTACTGACTGCATTGACCGAGTGAAATCCAGTTGATATTAGGTATGGACTTTAGCATGCTTTTGATAAGGTCTCCAATTACAGGTTTTGCAATAAAGAGCTTCACAGTAATGTGGTATAGGTGGAGGTGGTACATAGTTGGATTAATGAGTGGTTGTGGAATAGAAAACAGTATGTACAACTAAATGGCAATAAGTCATCATGGGAAATAGTGAAGAGTGGTGTCCCACAGGGTTCAGTGTTGGGGCCACTATTGTTCCTCATATATATAAATAATTTAGACCAGGGACTTAAATGCAAGGTTTTTAAGTTTCAGATGATACCAAAGTGGCCACCTCAGTTAGGAATAGTGAAGGATGCATAAAGATTCAAAATGATCTTGATAAACTTCTTGGGTGGGCAGATAAGTGGCCAAATGAATTTTAATAAAAGTGTAAGGTTCTTCACCCAGGTTACCTTCAAATAAAAGTTTTAACTACGATATGAATAGGGATTGGCTGAGTCTGTGGACCAAGAAAAAGATTTAGGTGTGATTATAAGCAGTAATTTGAAAGTAGCTAATCAGTGTTTGGAAGCAAAGAATAAAGCTAATAAGATGCTGGGCATAATAAATCGCAATGTTGTATTAATTAAACTGTATAATAGCTATGTTAGGTCAGTAATACAGTAATAGAGTATTGTGCACAAATTTGGGCCCCTTATTTAAAGAAAGACTTGAGATATGCTAGAGAGAGTGCAACGTAGAGCAACGAGGATGATTTCTGGGTTTGAGGGTAAGAGCTATGAGGAGAGGCTGAAGGAGTTAGAAATCTTTTCTGTAGAAAGGCGATTTCTCAGAGGGAACATAATACAAGTCTACAAAATATTTACATCTATTGATAATACAGAGACCAATAAATTCTTCTTAATAGAGCACGGACGGGAGACCAGGGGGCATAATAAGAAAATTAAGAAGAAAGCATGCCATCTTGATATAAGAAAGCATTCTTTCAGTAATAGGGTTGTTAAATTTTGGAATGGTTTGCCACAGGAGGTTGTTGAGTGCAACTCGATTGCAACATTTAAGAAAGGGTTGGATAGGTTGAGTATCATATAGTATATTTAGACGAAGAAAAATTGGCGAGGTTTTAGCTACAGTAGTTATTAATGTTAGACTGCATGTGTGACCATAACTCAGTTATTAAGGTATGTGGATGGTTTGGGTATCATGTATCATTTTTTTTTGACTAAGCCAAATTGGTGGATTTTTAGTTACAGGAATTTGACAAGCCTTAGGTGCTTTGTGGATTTGCATGAGAGCATGTTTGGTTAGTGGTTTGACTGGGACAGTCTCGATAGGTCCATGTGGCTTCTTACTGTCTGTAACGTAGTGTACATGAAGTGTATAAATTGATTTTCATTTATTTGTTTTAGAGTAAAGGTCCCATATTGCTATTGCAATGTTGTTTATTTTTTTTTCTATATACCTCATGTATACCGCGAGGCCCGGTCAAACTGTTGTATATATGTTTATATATAAGGAGAACCAACAACCAATGAGAACTCGTTTTTTTAAGCCTTACTCTTAAAATCTGATTTGTCATTGGTCGTTGTTATCGATGTTTACAAAGAGTTGGTCAAGCCAGCGCGCATTATTACGTTGATACTGGCATATTACATACATTACATAATATTTTTAAAGCAATTGCGAAAGTGAAACTGGGTGTGTTATTATGCAGTGATATAAGAGTGTATATGTTATTAAGGCAGAGCGCAGCAAGATGTTATATATATATATATATATATATAATATGGAGTATATGGTATATATATAAACAGATGAAATTAATTTTATTTTTAAAAATTAAATAAATGCATATTTGTTAAAAGTGTGGAAGCGCATAACCCGACCGTCGTTAGGCTTGCCCGTAAATGGGATGAGATTGTTATTTTTGAGAAATAGGTGTAATACTCCAAGACACAATCACTTCTCCTTCTTCAGGATGTCATGTATATTTATTTTACTTTTATTTTAATTGGGATAAATGCATATATAGCATTCTACTTGCTGTTTTTAAGTGATTTGATTCGCTAGTGGTAATCTGGGTTACTCAGGTTCATATAAATAGTAAAGAGGAGCATAATTTTGATCTTTCCGTCCCTTAGCTGTTGTTGACCACAAGTGTATATAGTTGGTACTTGTGATGCCTCATATATCTCGATCGATTTTTATTATATGTTAGATGGTGTATTTTTTTGTAAGCAGGAATGCTTTGTTTTGTGATTTGTTATAAAAGTAAATGTAATATCTGTTTTAAAATGATAATATAATTTTCGAAGTGTAAATATTTGCTTTGTATTATTTATTGTAATGATTTAATGTAATAGTTCTTAAAGTTTATCAAAGAACTGCAGAATAAAGTATGCTTCATAAGGTGCATGTTGAAAACTGAGGTAGTCGCTGTATCTTTACAAAATAAGATCAAAAGTCGATATCATAGATGCCGCGCGGTGAAGCGCTTATTTGGTCGCACTAATCTTCCAAAGTTTCTCGCAGTCTGTAAACTTTAAGGAAAAAATAAATCATGGATAAGCGAACTTAGCCTTGTACTTCATAAAGCCAAATTGTAACATTGACAAAAGATATATTTATTTTCATAGTGAAGCATTCTTGTACTAGAGTTTTAGTTTTGTAGAAAGCATCAGCTGTTTTTACTATTTGGTCACACAAAAAATAAATTCTTTGTAAATTCTTGGTAAATTTATACAATTTACAAGTATATTTTCGATTACCTTTCATCGATCAGTCTATGCATTTTTGTTAATATATTATAATTCATTTATACATATTTTTGCACATCGATATTTATATATTTTATATATATATAAATATATATGGACAAAGATTTGTGTAAATTTAAGATAAGAATATTTTGTTGTAAGGTAACAGTTGTTTGTATATATATATATTGATGCACATATAAGTATACATATTGCATGTATATATATGGTCGTTGATTTATATTGCAAGAATTATTTTAAAGCATAAAATAATATTAATATTTGGTACTGTAGTGTTACCCATGCGGTGCGCATGTAAGTGGATATCTACGGACATCTAATTATATGTTCATGGATGTGTAAGACTTTATTCTGTATAAAAGCAGTACATATTTATTTTTTTTATTAAAGTATCCCAGTGGTTTTCTTGTGTGTTTCCAAAGGTAGTTTGCTTTCTTATTTATTTAAATATTCAGATAACTATTATTTTAGGTCTCAAAGACACTGATTTCATGATCAAAACATTGATCATAATAACAGGTAAATTCACTGATAACGAGTATTATTGACTGGCCGGTTCTCATATAAAAACAGAACCCGTTCGACCGTTGTTTCACTGGAAGGACCTTCAGAGACACATGTTGGTGAGTTTTGTATAGAAATGTGCATGGCACTATTGCACAGGCCGATAACTCATTCGACAGGAGGTCTGGATACTGATACGATAGAGGCTCGAGAATCTTAGAAAGTATTGGTTGGTTGTATTGTCACGGGGGCCTGGCCAAGGAATTGTTTATCTGCTAGAAGAGTGAGTTTATGACATTACAATTTATTATCTTTTCAACCACCCCATTACACTGTCTCTATATTTCTAATGTTCTAATGTTGACATCATATCTTAAGAGATCATTTTAAGAGTCTGTAGTTTCTATTTCCTTGTCAGAATCATCTGGACCAGTTATTCAATTATTTAAACGTTTTAAAGCTAATTGGGAAAAGTTAAACAAAAATTCATTCCACACAGCCGAAAATGATGCAACCACAGCTACCAAAAATTGCCAATATCAAAGATGAAACAATTAATTATGCAAAAACACAACTAGAAAAGCACCAGCCTCGTGATGATTACAGGGAATTGCTGGAATTGACCATTATTTTCGTTAGAGGATCCCCCCATGCAGAAATAAACTTTAAAAAATCAGGAGCATATCAATGAGCACGGTGGATGGCCAAAGTTATCTATTCAATGAAGATTTGGATGTCTAAGCAAGTTTAATTTGACAAAATCTAAAGAAAGAGGCTTGAGAGACATCTGTTGTTTTGCTGTTGAAATTTATGCGAAATTCTGGTTCATGAAACCTTCTCCACATTTGGCTCCACGTCTCGACCTACAACTCTTAAAATGTTTGGTTGAGTTCAAAGAAAAACATGCAATAATTTCTTCTACTGCACTAAAGAAGTTGTCAAATCACTTGTGGCATCTCTGAGAAATTAATTGCCCTAGCATTCTTTGACAAAGATGTCTCTATTAAAACTAAGAATAGAATGAGAGAAGCACTGAGTAAACCTTCCGAACTAAACAACTGTAGACGAACTTAGTCTTGAAATTAGTTTTTAAGTTATAGAACTGCGACAGTTGGAGGATTTTATTACTTCTCACACTAGAAGGTTCTTTGATATCCTAGCTCTGCCTTCCAGTTTTCTTGAAACATCTGCTGAAAATTGGGACTTGAATGAGGACTTTTGAAAGCTCGTAATGTCGTCTCCAATATGGAAGTTGTAAATGATTTAGCAGAGCGAGGAGTAAAGTGGATTAATGAATATAACAAGCTTTACACAAATGATGAGCAAAAACAGTATCTTCTACAAGTTGTCAAAAAATACAGATCTGCACTACCAGAAAAAAACAAGAAAACTATTATGTCATTGAAATAAGCATATTTATTTGCATACAATTAGGACCTAATACATATTTAGAAACGACTTCCAGTATTGTTAGTGGTTAAGATAACATAATAAACCGGATTAGAGGGTACCCCAGCAAAAAATAAAAGATTAACTTTTTACCGTCCATTTTGCATCACCCTAATATATATATATATATATAAGAAAAAATATATATATATATATATATATATATATATATATATATATATATATATATATATATATATATATATATATATATATATATATATAGGCGCTTCTCCGTTAAAAGGATGTTACATAAATAGGACATGATATCGAAAAATCGCCGAACCCTACAGTGTCACATGTTAGCTAAAACTCCAATAGAAGGAGCGCAAGAGTTGCAAAAATTTGTTTTTCTTATTCTCCAGAAAATGTTAATTTTTTTTATAATTTTTTTTTAAAGGGCTCGAGCCTACAGTGGGACAGGGGGGGGCTTCGTCCCCCCGTCATCTCCCGGTGAGGCCGAAAGACCCTGACTCGTTTTCATTTTTGCGGTTTATTCTAGGGTATTCGTTTAGTTAAAAAAAAAAACTATTTTTGGCAACTCTGGCGCTCTGTCTTGAAATAAGCTAAAAAAAAAAATCGATTATATCGATTATATATTAAATATCCAAACCTACCTTCGGCTATTAGGCCTGTTCCTCACAGCGAAAAACTTCCTATCCCCACACCACCTGAAAATGTGAATCTCCTGTCAGAAAACTCCGACGAAGAAGATTTACAATTACGTCCAGAAAATGACGACTTTGAAGACCTTGATTATGATGGAATGTCAACAGAACCTCATAGAATTAATCAGCATGAACTCAATGATCTAGTTCGCGATCTATCATTGTCAAAGAAACAGGCTGAACTATTGGCATCTAGGATTAAAGGGTTGCAATCTCCTTGAGAAGGGAACTATGTAACACTTGATTGAAGAGACTTAGAAGAATCCAACGCCGGTAGATTGCGAATTCTTATTGTATTGTAGGGAAAATATCTTATATTTGAACCATATATTTTGTAAAGTGCTTTGCCTGGGTGGTTCTTCGTAGGTGGAGTTATTTTTCTGATAGTTATGCGCTTCTGGGCAGTTAATCAAAGCTTCATGCCACTCAAAGAATTTTCTTGAAAAACTTTACTTAACTTAACTTTTTCTGAACTTAGCAGAAGAATTTTGAACTTAGAAAATTTTTTTTTTTTCAAAATATACACTGATTCAAATCTGATATTTACCGTATTGTACTGATGTTGATTCATTAATGAGAGAATTAGGAGACTGTCACAGATCCTAAGGAGTTTATATCACTTGTTTAAAGATTCTTTCTAAACTCAAAGCCTAGCAGTGCTTCTCTCTTCTGCAGCTGGTAAATGCAAAACTCTGCAACCTCTGCTATCGTAAGCTCCATATGAAGACCCACGACAAATATTAAAGCACTTTGTTATCGAAAATATGCATACAAAACAGCATTCCTGGGACAGAGGCGTATGATTTAAAAGCTATGCTGTTTTTGTTAGGTCTCCAACAAGGATATACTAAATTTTTGTTGTTTCCTATGCGAATGGGGATAGCAGAGATCGCAAAATCATTTTGTCAAGAAGCAAATGGCCTAAAAGAAATCTAATACCTGGAAATACAAATGTAATTTTTCAACCACTTGTGAAACCTGAACTCGTATATTTTCCTCCTTTGCACATCAAACTCGGGTTAATGAAAAATTTTGTAAAAGCGATGGATAAAAAGTGGTCCAGGGTGACTATACGTAAATAAGAAATTCCCTAGGATCAAAAAGTGAGGCTAAAATTAAGAGGGTATATTTGTAGGCCCACAAATAAGGGAGTTAATGAAGGACCATCACTTTGATGAAAGCTTGAATAATATTGAAAAACTCGGCATGGAGATCCTTTAAAAAGGTCATAACTGGGTTTCTAGGCAATATTAAGGCCGACAACTATGAAGAACTAGTTTCCCAACTCCTTCGAAATTATAAAACAATGGGATGTAACATGTCCCTAAAAATACATTTCCTTCATTCACACTTGGACTTTTTTTCTAACTGCAATCTAGGCGCTATAAGCGATGAGCATGGTGAGCGATTCCACCAAGATATTTCAACTATCGAGAAACGTTATCAGGGAAATTGGAATCCAAATATGCTTGCAGACTATTGTTGGGGACTTAAAAGGGATGTTCCTCAAGCAAACTTCAGTAGAAAATCTTCAAAATTTACATTTTAAATTGCAGAAGTAAACATGTGGGTAAATTAACTAAAGCTTATCATTTTATAACAGTATTAAATTTTTAACGTATTACAAAAAACCCTGCCCGGTAATAACAAAATGGTATGTAATTCTGAATCAGCCACAAACTCCATATGAACACTTTTACTCATATAACAGACAAAAAGTCAAATTTTGTCGTCCAGTGATATTGTTGCAGGATGTATTTAATCATTGCTATTTTTTTGGGGAACTTGCATTTGTGAATATTTTGTTTAAAAATTAGCCTGCAAGTCATTGTCAATTATTTAAGGGATAAACTTTGGGTATTTAAATATATTTTACAAAATTTTGTGTGTTGGTTTACTTCTCCGTTTGTGTATTAAGATCACAATTTATTTAAAGGCAGGGTAGAAATAATCTATTTCAATATATATATATATATATATATATATATATATATATATATATATATATATATATATAGTTATAGTATATATATATATATATATATATATATATATATATATATATATATATATATATATATATATATATATCCGGAGTTAAATGTATACAGAACTGTAAAAGTTAAACTATCTAAGGATTTCGAAGGTGATCTTCTCAATTAAGAATATATATATATATATATATATGCTATATATATATATATATATATATATATATATATATATATATATATATATATATATACCTATATATAAGGTATATATATATATATATATATATATATATATATATATAATATATATATATAGCAGTATTTATATATATATATATATATATATATATATGGTGATATTTGTAGAAGGACAACTAATATCGATCTCATATTCAAAAACTGGCTGGGTTGTTACAGGAAAGGAATACATTGTTGTGAATCCTGGCAAAATTTTTATTTGTGAACTGTAAAAAAAAAAAAAATGAAAAAATCATATCTCAAAAACTACAATAGCTACAGCGAAAGGAATACATTTTTGGAATCCTTGTAAAATTTTAGTTAGAAATAAAAAAAAAAAAAATAAATAAAATAAATATTATTATTTTTTTTTTAGGAGCAGGGGGACACAATATATATATATATATATTATATTTCAAAGTAATATGGCTTATAGAATGGTAAATGATTTATTAAATGGCAAATACTTTCCATGTACCTGTGAGGGAGGGAAGGAGGAACCCCAAGTGATATCCCAAAATGCCCAAAGAGCGGTTCTAGAGATCCTTCCCTGAGGTGAATTTATCCATCCCAAAAAGAAGAGTCCCTGGGAGCGTTGAGAGAACCCCATTCCTTATCAGCAGATGTACTCCTAAGAGTCAAAGTTGAAAGCAAAATTTAATAGAAAGTCTATTTATTTTAACGAGTAACCAATAAAAAGTCTCCTCTTTGTGAATAAGCTCTTAATCATATTTACGTAATGTTTAAAAATAATATTTATTTATTTACACTTCTTCTTCCATAAAATATTCATGATTGCGCGCAAATGGTCTTTTCTTGCGTAATATTAGGTTTTGATACATATATATATATATATTTAACTTTTTCTCCTAATTAACAGTTATCCTGTTTAATTATCTTCCCAAAATGTCATGAGTTAGATATCCATGAGAATGGCTGCCCCCAAACCATTTACCAACTAATATATATGATATATATATATATATATATATATATATAATATAAGAAGATGAAAATATATATTATTATTATATATATATACATATATATATATATATATTATATATATATGTGATTAGAAGTTTCATCAAAATATATTTTCATAGCAGGAAACGTGAAGTCTTTGAGTAAGTGGAAGAGATCTGGGGTCCAAACTTGAAATAAGTTATATATTTCCTCCTCTCTCTTCATATATAAGAAAGATATATGATATGGTATATATATATATATATATATGTTATTATATATATATGATATATATATATACACATAAAAAGATATATAAGAGGTTTAATGTATTTTTCTTGCTTTTAAGTTAAAGTTGAAGATAGTTAGGGAAGCCACGAACTATTTTTACTCCAAACCAATCCTTAACTACAAAATGAAAAATGTGTGCAGTGTCATCTAGAAACCTTGAAATTATGAGTGATTGGAATCATATATAAAAGAAAGAGATATAAAGTTATATGTATATATATAGAAAAAAAGAGTATATATATATATATGTTGTTAGTGCAGTTAGATGTTATGTTGGGTTAGCATATATAGCATATATGTTATGGTATGGAGAGGTGGTATATAGAGTGAAAAAGCCCTGATCCCAAAAGCTCGACCCTGCACCAACGAAACTGACTCAACGTTCTCGCATAGAAATCTGCTGATCAAAAACTGTTAATGAGTGCCATATATATATATATATATATATATATATATATATATAAAAGATATATATATATATATATATATATATATATATATATATATAGTAGGTAAAATTAAGAGTTAGGAAATTTTTTCCAATATTTAAAAATATTTTATAATTATTAATAAAACTAAAGTTTAATCAAAATTAAACATTTCAAGGGCAAATGATAACTAGATATTTAAACCAAATAAAAAAAAATTATTGCTTGTTTTGGGTTCTAGTTGGCGCTGCGAAATTGTTAATGAAATATGTATTTGAAGTTAATAAGGCGCCGTGCGGTCAAAAGAAAACTGAAAAGAAAGGAAATGAATTTGAAGGGTAACTAAACTCTTTTTTTTTATACGAAATGCAAAAAAAATTTTTCCTTAGGATGAGTCGTGTTGGCCCTAATCCCTACCCTAACTTCATATTTCACCCCTTAGAACATATGCGTGGGGAAAATCATTTCGGCCCTAGAACATCTATTTATATATCGCCTTTCCAATTTTTTTTTTTTGATCCTGATTCTCTCGTTCGTGTGGGCGTTAAGTTACTTTGTCCATATATATATGTTATATATTTTTTTTAGTATGATATATATATATATATATATATATATATATATGTATATATATATATATATATATATATATATATATACTATATATATAGCAATAAAATTAATAATTACTTAATTATGTACTTGCCGGAGCGGGAGCAGCGTCTTTTTTTGCGGCTCCGATCCGACTTGACCCTAAATAAAATTTCGGCTCCGACTCCAGGCCCCCCAAAGATTTCGGCTCCGGCTCCAGCTCCGCAGCCCTGACAAGGATACTTTCATCTGAAAATCCTGATATTGAAAGCTACAAAGATTACAAACCTCCTCATCTTGAATACTACCTTCAACCTAGAGTAGAGCCTTTTCTGAATGACATGGTTCATCTTAATAACAAAAAAGAACTGATTTGGCCAGTTATATTTTCCTCTCAAGAGTATGCGAAACGTCACAACATTGGTTTCAATGAAAATTAAAGGTTTTTCGATCATTTAATTTAATGGAGATGTTTTGTGATAAGGCTCCTTGAGACGAAAATACAAAATATAAACCAGAAAATCTTATCATTTATTATTATTATGTGTGCTCACAAGATTTCTTTCGTGTCGATACAAAACTCACATTGCAAGAGCTCTGTAATAAAATAACGCCCAAAATTCTCCATGGCATTATTTCATTCCACATTTTTCCGGAAGACTCAGAATATCATGAAGATTGTGTTGAACTAATGTTGAAGTAATAAGTAATTTTATTGCCGACTTTAAATGGGTTTCCGTTTTTAGAAAGTTTGTGAATATCCTGATAACCTTCCCATTTTTCTGCTAATTTTGACAATTTTTTATTAGATAGATCCTACTTGTTATAACTATGTGGTTGTCCACCATTTGTGGCTCTCCTTCACTCTATATCTTGATGAAAGTTACAAACCCTTCAATAATAAAAGAATTTTTACATGGAACAGGACAGTTAGAGGCTGTAGAGAAAGCTCCTAGTTTAGCAGACGTCTTGAAAACACCGGAAGCAACAGGGAAATCGCTATATAAGGAGCTAAAAGAAATTGGGGAAAGCCCTGATAACGTGAACGTAGAGGATAGTGAATCAACCAGAAAAAACTAGTACTGACCGCCGAAAACAAGATCGCGAGGATCAGTGCCGGAAGTTTCCAACGCGCAAAGGAAGATCCTGGACTAAGAAAGAAGAACGGAGTCGAAAAAGGCGTCACAGAGGACCTTTTCTGAATAAAATGGTTCATCTTAATAACGAAAAAGAACTGATTTGGCCAGTTATATTTTTCTTTCCATAGTATGCGAAACGTCCCACCATAGAAGGTTTTAATGAAAATTCAAGGTTTATCGATCATTTAATGGAAATGTTTCGTAATATTGCGCCTGCGGGCGCACGCGTCGGTTCCGCGCCACGCTCGCGTTACCCAGATCTGCGTCTGAAGCAAGACTTCCAGTCCGGCTCCAACTCAGGATCCAGAACCAGAGCATACGATGACTCATCTGCTTCTTCTTCATCTATTTATGTTGAGGGACCTTTGTACATATACCTCTCATCAAACAATCCTTCACTGTGATTGGTTGTAATGAACCAATCACAGCCTCTTATTCGCTGGTGATATCGTTCACTGATACGAATTAAGATTAGTTTTAATCTAGTTTCAGCCGCTTGAAGTTGTGATATGGAAAACTATTATTTTTATTATTAAATGTTACAATTTAAGTCCGTGTTTAAAGCTTAGTGCTCAAGTAATGCGAAAATATAAATGTATACGATTGAATATAAAGGGGTGATATATTATTAATATTATTTAATAATATATATATATATACGTGGTAGTGGTATATATATATAATATATATATATATATATATATATATATATATATTGTTTTGCAACACCCGACCACTGAGGGTGCATGAGCACCCACATGGTTAGGCCTAAAGGACCTCAGGGACGTTCATAGGATAGAACGGTATATGAAAGGTCTATGAACGGTACATGAACTCTAAGACGTTCAAGAAAGTAGCTGAGCTACTTTCATGAACGTTGCTACGCCACGTACATGACGACCTAGCTGAGGCTTAGCTACTTTCATGAAAGTAGCTCAACAACTTTCCTGAAAGTAGCTCAGCTACTTTCATGTACGTGGCTACGCCACGTCTATGAACGGTATATGAGCACTCATGAACGTACATGAACTCAAAGACGTTTATGAAAGGACAGCTACTTTCGTGAAAGTAGCTCAGCTACTTTCATGAAAGTAGCTCCGCTACTTTTATGTACGTGGCTATGCCACGTACATGAAGCCATGTACGTGGCTGCGCCACATACATGGGTTAGCTAGCAGAGGGGGGTAGGGTGAAAGTACATGAGCACTCAGGAACGTATATGGTTGTGACGTCATAGGCTAGAACAAAGGGGGTAGGGGATGAACAAAGGGGGGTAGGGTGAAAAACGCTCATGAAAGTACATGAGCACATGGTTAGACACAAACGCACGTACATAGCGATGCACATGAATATACACGGTACCCCGGGGTAGTACCCCAGAGTAAAACGCCAGACATGAAAAGTACCCAGGAACGTAGCTCCCACCGGGTAGGTGCTAGAAAGTGTTCAGGAAAGAGCGTGAGGGTGCTACAAGCTAGTTCTAGCTCTGCTTGACTTCTGTTAGCATTACTACTACGTAAGACCACCAAGTAAAACTATATCTCTTGTTAGAGATTGGATCACCAATCTCTGAAGGGGAGTCGTGTGATTGGGTGACTTTACATAAACTAATAACCAACCAAAACACCTTTGAAGTCAAGAAAGTCGGCAGCAAAATAGTGTCTTTTTTGTGTAAAATGACGTGGAGGTCTAGTGTTTTCATTGTCCTAAAATTGTGATCGAAGTAGTAAATAATTATTGACTTAAATAGATTCCGAAGAGAAACAGAAGTTATAATTCCAAGTTAGATACGAAGTTATAATCCAATTCATAATTTAGTCTCGTGTAACGGGTAAGTAAAAAGTGGAAGTTTGAATAAATTTAAGCTGCATCAATCATTTGTTATGCTGGGGGGAATTTTCTTAAAATAAATAAGCAAAGTTAAGTTAAACTAATAGTTCGGAATGAAGAGGGTAATATTAGTTGGTCAGGTGTACGTTTGAAACTATAGAATTAATTCAGGTGAACATTATTGGGAAACAAAACGATACAATGTAGCTTAAAAAAACGCCCGCCACGAAATCAGATTTAAAGTTGTTCGGTTAAGATTTGTACAAGATCTAGAACGTAACCTACGAACGGGAAAGGATGGAGGAAGTTCTTTCGGTGATATATATCCTGATATTTAAAACTAAAAAGATTACGAACTTCCTCATCTTGAATACCACCTTCAACCTAAAGTAGATCCTTTTCTGAATGAAATGGTTCATCTTAATAATGAAAAAGAACTGATTTGAAAGTTATATTTTTCTTTCCTCTGAACAGTTACTCGTTATATAAGGACCGTATTCACCCTTGTATGGAGTACTGTTCTCACATTTGGAAGGGCTCCGGCTCCATCCTTCTATTGGATAGAGTTGAGTCTAAAGCTAAGAGACCAATAAACTGCTCCCTTCTTTCAAACTCCCTTGACTCTCTATCTCTGCGACGTGGCATAGCGCACTATCTTTTTTCTATAGGTGCTACAACGGCAGATGCTCGTGGGAGTTGACCTCTCGCATTCCACCACCCTTGCGACCCCCTCGTATTATAAGGGGTGCCTTGCTCTCGCATGAATATTGCGTGAGTATTGAAAACCAGAGATTGTTCGTTGTGGTGCCTCTTTTTTTCCAGCTATTTCTGTCATGTGGAACTCCTTGCCTTCTTCTGTTTTTCCAACTGAATTTAATCTTCCCTTCTTTAAAGCCCACGTCTGCGCTCACCTGAGAGATCTGCGTTAAGGTAGGACTTGGGTGGGTTTTCCTGTTTTATTTTCTGTCCTCCCCCCTTGAAAAGGGCCCAGCCAGTGTGGTATCTGTAAAAAAAAAAAAAAAAAATCGCAACAAAATGTGGTGTGAATATTGATGTTTATGTTCCGTAGATATGTTTGGCTACGGAAACTCTGCAACGTAAACTAGTAACCTATAGAACAGGGTATTGAGGTCTCTAATATTGGACACTACTATAGGTTGCTTGATAGGTACCACCTTATTATAGAGATAGGATGAAAAATACTAGGAATATTGTTGATAGTATTTGAGCAATATTTACTCGGGAAACGGATACAAACAATAACAATAATACAAAACAAACATTACTTTAAATCATACTACGTCTTAATATTACTAATAACAATATCAACGCTACTAACGATACTATTGATAAGCAATAAGGCTAGATTACTATGAAGGTGACAAAATACGAATAGGAACAGGAATAATAATAACAAAGAAGTTTAATAATAATAATAATAATAATAATTAATTTAGTAATTAATTAAAAAACTCCGAAAGCGTATAAAACTTTACATTATAAAAGTACACGCGTCACAAAAGGTTACGCCTATCACGTGGCCCCGAATTTAGCAATGTATAAATGATGGATGTCGCTTTACCGACACGTAATGGCAATCGTCACTGACAGAAAGTGTTTATATCGTCACAGATGGAAAGTTTTTACGGTGTTCGGTGCATCTTACATGATCAAGATATACCTAAAGCAAGCATACGTACTGAAATCACGGTGTGCATTGTGTTTGCCTGTAACTGTATTTGAACTGAACGTCTCTCATCCTAGCAGGTATGAACATATTTTATACGAATATAATTAGTTGTAGTTGTATGACCGGGAGTATACTACAGGTGTAGTTTGACTGTTATCATGCTAAATATAATTTTGAAATGTAGTATATCTTCATGGTTCGGCTCATCGTGAGTCGATTCATAGTTGTGAATGTTGTGGGTTTTAATCGTTGTTGTAATGTAATGATAACACCAATGATAGCTATCCACAAACGTTAGTTCACCATTTCTTTGATTACTTAGATTTTGAGTTTCAAATGACGTTCCATTTATTTGCAGTATTATAATCATTATAAATATAAATGTAGTATTAGCAATATTATTTTCCTAATTATTTATCTTATTTGTCTCATTATTATTAACATTAATTAATGACATTCGGCATCATATTATTATTATTATTATTATTATTATTATTATTATTATTATTATTATTATTATTATTATTATTATTATTATTTGTAGACGATATCGCTGCCCCAGTGACGGATAGGTTGTATGGCGGGATATCCTTTCAACGAGCAGGCGGACATGCTGTACATGTATGGGTGGGCAGATGGAGTTGGGCGCCTATATCACGAACGATTTCCTAACAGACGTCAACCAACCCACAAAACCTTCGCGTCTGTATAGCGGCGTCTCTCACAAAGAGGAACACTCGCACCACAGACACTTGACCGTGGTCGCCCAAGAACATCCAGAACATCTGCTGTAGAGGAGCGCATCTTGGAGGCTGTTGGAGACAATCAACGTTTGAGTACCCGACAGGTAACAGCAACTACCCAGGTCTGTCATTGCACGGTGTGGAAAGTATTACGTGAAATCCTCCTGTATTCGTATCATATCCAGAGGGTACAGGGCCTTTCACCTGCGGATTACGGTCCACGACTAACATTTGTGTCAGTGGTTTCGTCGCATTAGCGCCGCAGATGAATATGTCATTATGTTTACCGATGAGGCAACCTTCGGAGGGATGGTATCGTAAATTTTCACAATGACCATGTGTGGGATGACATAAACCCACATGTGACACGACAGGGTAGACCTCAGCAGCAGTTTCGGGTCAACGTGTGGGTTGCTATTGTTGGCAATACCTTGATCGGCCCCATATCCTCCCTCTGTCTTTAAATGGTTATTCGTATTGTCAATTTCTAATGAACACCTCACCCATTCTCATTTATAATGTACTCTTGGCAGTGAGACAGCGTATGTGGTTCATGCATGACGGTGATCCTGCACACTTCAGTCGTGAGGTACGCAACCTACTGAACACCAAGTATCGGGGACGATGGATAGGTAGAGGAGGTACTGTCAACTGGCCAGCACGGTCCCCAGACATAAATCTATGGGGACACTTAAAAACCCTCGTGTACGTAGATGTGCCGACCTCCGCCGAAATTATTACCCAACGGGTTATAGATGCCTGTACACGAATTCGACAAGAACCAGAAATCTTTGCAAGGATACGCCAGTCCATGAACCGTCGCATATATTGAGGTTTGTAGGGGACACTTTGAACACCTTTTGTAAGGCAGGTCCTTTTATTATGTAGCGCATAATACATATTCGGCATATTGTAATTATTATATATTATTATTATAATTATTATAATATATTATTATAATTATTATTATTATAATTATTAGTTATTATAATTATTATTTTATCATTATTATTATTATTATTATATATTATTATTATTATTATTATTATTATAAATTATTGTTATTATTATTATTAGTTATTATTATTATTATTATTATTATTATTATTATTATTATTATTATTGTTTTTATTATTATTATTTTGATTATTGTTTTATTCCTATTATAATTATTTGTTATTTGTATTGTTGTTCCTATTTATGTTATTCATATTATTTTAAAATAATTACTGTACTGTAAAGTGATTGTTATTAAGGAATAATATTGTTATTATTATTATTATTATTATTATTATTATTATTATTATTATTATTATTATTATTATTATTATTATTATTATTATTATTAGGAGTATTATTATGATTCGCATTATTATTTGGATTATTATTGTTATTGCTTGCTATCCGTTTCCCGACAAATATGCTCGAATTACTACAACAAATTCCGATGTTTTTCAATCCTATCTCTATAATAAGTGGTACCTATCAGAACCTATAGCCAGTGTCCAATATTAGAGACGAGCAATATCCTGTTCTATAGGTTTACTACTTTAATTACAGAGCTTCCGTAGCCAACACAAAACAAAATACGGGACATAAAACATAACATTCACATGCATACCCTTGCACCTTTCCTAACACACTTTACCTACTAATGAGGAACTTTACAGAGTAACTTTATTTAAGACAAAACGTTTGTAATGGTACAAAGATAATATCCTTGAAATTTGTCCCCCTATTTCGTAAACACCTATATATATTATATATAATATATATATATATTATATAAGTATATATAAATATTATATATATATATATATAATATATATAATTATATATATATATATATATACTATATATATTATATATATATATGAGGGTATGTTGTTACCTGTGTTAATGTATAGTAAGTAGTGACACCATGGTCTGGAATAGGAGGTATAGATCTAAAGTACAATGTGTTCAGATGGACAATCTTAGAAGAATTAATAAAATGAGGAATGAACGTATTAGAGAATTGTGTGGTGTGAAGAAAGGAGTAAATGAGTGAATAAATGAAAGTTCGTTGAGATGGTTTGGTCATGTTGAAAGGATGGATGATAGTCGGTTGGTTAGCGAATGTATAGTGGTGAATGTGCTGGGAATCGACCGGCTGGGAGACCGAGGAAAAAGAAGATGGAGTCAGTAAAGTAATGCCTGGAGGAGAGAAATGCGAGTTTGGCAGAGGTGAGAAGAAAGGTGCATAATAGGAGTGAATGGCGAGGTTTTGTGAAAGGGTGTTGTTGTGGCCCGTCTGGGTCAAGGGATGAATCCTACATTGACGAGATGCCATAGTGTGGGTCCGTCTAGGTTCCGTGAAGCTCTAGGGTGGATTTACTGACTGCGACGAGTTCTCATCTCACTAAAAGGTATAAAGTGGGCGGTAAGGCTGGGCTTTCTATTCGACTTTCGTCGTATTCTTTTACTACTTTTCTGTATCCAGTGCATGCTACGCACCTTACCCCCAGTCTTGGGGAGAGAAGGAAGGTGATGATGATATATATATATATTATATAAATATATATATATATATATATATTATATATATAATATATATATTATATATTATATAATATATATTTATATATATATATATATATATATATAGAGAGATGAGAGAAGGAAAGAGAGAGAGAGAGAGAGAGAGAGAGAGAGAGAGAGAGAGAGAGAGAGAGAGAGAGAGAGCCGTAGCCATAAAAGGAATTCGCAAATTATTAAGGGAAAATATATTAATATATTATATATATATATTATATATATATATATATATATATATAGATAATTACCAAATATATATTATATATAAATAGATATATATATATATATATATATATATAGGGGCGGCGATTGGGTTTCAAATTTGGGGGGGGGCAAGAATTTACCATTATACATGAGAGGTAAAGGGGGGAGAAGTGTCAAACTAAAAGTACCAATATAAAAGGCAATAATAATTAGATAAAACACTTTGTTACAAAAATATTTAATGCCCTGATGCTGAAATACTTGAGCATGATACATTGTTATATACATATATGAAAATCATAAATGTTTAATTTTAGCATAAGATTACAAATTCAATTGATGAAACTTTAAAATAAAAAAGTAACTCAAAGAGTATTAAAAGTAACGAGACTTACTAGCTTATTAAACTTAAAATAACCTTATCAAAACTTAAAATAATGATAAGTATCTTTGTTTTCTTCTAAAGTATATTTCTAAGCATTCATCTAAGTTTATTTGTGTGTCTTCATTGGATATGGCTAGCAATGTCAGATGTGTTAAACTTTCCTGTTTTGTTGCATTTCTTAAATAGTTTTTTACCCTTTTGAGAACACTGAAAAATCGTTCTGCTGACGCTGTAGACACAGGAACTGCTAAATACAATTTCAAAAGCTTCAAAATATTTGGGTATACAACTTCATAGTGAGATTGTTTTGCTTTAAACTCCAACGCAAATCTGGAAATTAACGTGCTATCAGCTTTTATTATTTCTATCCAAAAAAATATGTCAAGTTCTGCAAATAAGCTGTCACATTTAATCTCATATACTTACCCTATAAGAGAACAAGCTTCTTTGAACTCCTTGTTGGTGATAGAGTCACGTTTAAATGTAGCAGTTAGTGCAGTTTCCATGTGGCATGGCAGTGTCAACTGATTTTTGTCGAAACGAGACTTTATGTTTTCAACAATATTGTCAAGAAATGGATAGTATGTTGTTTTTAAGCAAAGGACACGAGGTAAAGAAACAGCTGGATGAACATCTCCTCCGCCAATTTTATGTGGAACTTTGCGCTTACGTGGAGTGATTGGTCCTTCAAATCCATGTTGCTCACAAAATATTTTCGCCTCAAGCCAAATTATTTTCATTACGAAGATCTGCAATAGCTGTTTCAATCCGCATAGCAACTTGCAACAACTTCGTCTATTGAAATATCGTGATTCTGAATGTATTTTGAAAGAATGTTGTTCTTTCAAATACTTGTTCCATCATATTCAGCCCAAATACAAACTCCATTTTTTCTTTTCTGCACACAATATAAACCATGAGCTTAACCACCAACCCTTGGGGTCATTCGCTTAATATCTTGCAGAGCCTGTATTATTACTGGCAGATGATGTTGAACAGCTCGAAGACTTTCATATCGATTGCTAAATCTAGTGTCACTTAGTGCCTTGAGAGACAAGTGTGCCCTAGATTATGTTTTATTACTTTCACTGATAAATATTTCATGGCGTTTCGGAGAGGCTTTAATGAAACAATAAAACTGCTGAACCGCACTGAAAACATTGCGAACCATGGAAATACGTTTCGATGAATCCACAAGAGCAAGATTTAAAGAATGCATGTGACTGTGCACATACATTGCGTTCGGATTATTTTCTTTTAATCTTGCTGCTACGTCTTTATATATACTTGACATATTTGCTGCCTCGTCGTAGCATTGGCCTACTATATTAGAGGTCTCTAAGCCTACTTCATTCATCACATAGACAGGAGTAGGCGATACAATAATTCTCCATCTGTAAGGTCTGTCTTCATAAATAACTTTAATATTCTTATTATTGTTAATTATTTCGGTTGGCATTTTTAGAGTACGTGACTGTAACTATCTTGATTTATTTTGTTAAGGATAAAATTACTTTTGGGAATGCTTTAAGTTATTATAAATAAATAAGCCACAGGATTTATAATTTGATATAATTTGATGTATTTATTTATTTTATTATTTTAAATATTCTTAGTAAAGTAATTTTGCAATATATTTTTTATACACTTATATATATTTTTGTACTTATTTAGCTCCATTTAAATATAAAATAAGTATAAGAATATATTTATTAACTCTTTATTTTTGAGTAAGTACGATTAATTTTGATATAAGTTAGTTTATCATTTTTATTTATACTGTATAAAATTAGTTTAGTTGTAGTTCATTATTATTTAAGACTCGACCGTTGAAACTTCATTTCAGAATATCTTAGACACCGAAAATCTACTTAACAGGAAGAACAAGGAGTTGATCTCCTTAGAGTTCTCTCTGCTAGCAACTGTAGTCTGACTACTCTAGGAAAGTTTAACCATAGTACAAAAAAAACAACTTGGTTTAACTTTTCAGCTGGCGTCAATCTTAGTTGATACCGAGTTGACAACCAAGGCTTATAGTTGGTACTATCTGCCAAAACCAAGTCTTTATTTGGTACTGAAGCTTGGCCCCCTCTGAGACAGTTGGTACTGTCGCCTAGCTTTAATTAGCTATTCCCACCAGTCATACTGAGTTGACATCCCGGCATTTAGTTGGTACTATCTGCCAAACCCAAGTCTTTGGTTGGTACCAAAGATTGGTTCCTTCTGAGGTAGTTGGTACTGCCGCTTAGCCTAACGGCTACTCCCACCTGTCCGGTCGGTACCAGACAGTATAGTAGTTACTAGTTGGTACTGGTACTGCTCCCTTTATACCGGTAGTTGGTACTACCACAAGTTTGTAGCCAAGCTTGCCCCCTTGTATGTATCGTTTTTTTATTTCCATATATGTAAATATTGAACCTATGCACGCTTACTCCGAAGTTGTATTTCGCTACCATATTTTGTATTAAATTTATTTATTATTAAAGTTGTCTCATTTATCCTGCCACCTTTAGTCGTATCTTTAAAGTTAAACTTTACAATATATATATATATATTATATATATTATATATATATATATATATATATATATATATATATAATATATATATATATTATATATATATATATATATATATATATATATACTATATATATATATATATATTATATATAATATTAGTGATGGAGCGAAGCTGAATTTTTGCATAACCGCGGTTGCGGTTCCCAAAATTTTCAACAATCGCGGTTGCGTTTTCTTTTGCGGTTCTTAAATTTTTCAACAACTGCGGTTGCGGTTGTGCAATGAAAACAAAAATTAACAATTGTTAGTGTACTACTACTACTAATAATAATAATAAATAATAATAATATTAAATAATAATAATAATAATAATAATAATAATCAATAATAAAATAATAATAATAATAATAATAATAATAATAAGTAATAATAATAATATAATAATTATTATTATTAATTATTACCTAAATTATATTTTCTTAGAATGTTCATTAAAACTTTTTAGGGAGTTACGCTCCCGTGTTTTTTCATTTCAAGTAATATACATGGCAAGGAGAGAAGAGACATCCTAGATCAGGGGTGGCCAACCTTGCATACCATGCGCCAAATTTTTCACAGACGAGTTTAGACTGACGCACACTATAATATATATATTAATATATATATATTTATATATATACTAAAATATATATATATATATATATTATATAATTATATATATATATTATATATATATATAATAATATATATATAAAAAATCCCAGGATATATGATTTCTCTATTAATTATATTTTTAGAATTCTTTGATTTAAAAAATACGTCACTAATTTCTAATATGCTCACTTATGAAAAAAAAATAAAAAGCAAATAATTTAAAAAATATGAGAGAACACTGCCTCACTCTCATAGATAAACACAAAATTTCAACCGATGATCATTGACGATGTTTTATTACAAGGTAATTAAAAATCATTTTTCAAATATGGGTTTTGGGGGGAAAATATATTGAATGTGAGAGTCGACGCTACAAAAAATTGCATAAACATTACGATATTTGTTACATACTTCTTTATATCGTGCCAGATTTAACAAATTTCTGGAAATATAATGAATTTTTAGTTTTCATTAAATAAATTCGTAAGAAATAGGCTGACGTAGCCCAGTTAAAAATGTAAAATCTCCCAAAAAGTAGCCCGTAGCAATGCGCCACTTATAGTCATCCAATGCGCCACGTTTGGCGCATGCGCCAAGGGTTGGCCACCCCTGTCCTAGATGATGTATAGGACCAGGTATTGGTAGTAAATATTAATTTATTTCCTTTCAGTTGGGCAACAATATTTTGAACTTCTTTCGTGACTAAGGGGTGAACCTTGTTATATACTCTGTTGTCATAATAATGGAGTTGTTTAATTTTATATATTGGGTTGGCTTCTGTTACGAGTCGAATAAAGCCTATGATTTTAACACAACTAAAGGGAAGATCCTGCATAATAATCATCTCTGTTGCTCGATAATCGAGTAATTTTGATCTTCAATCATCATTGGCTTAAGGCTTAATTTTTTGATAACATTTCTCTAGAGTTTGAGATTTACGTATTGCCTCAATTTTACTTTTTGCAAATATCTCTTTTTCTTTCTTTTTCTCTTTCTCTCTTCGCAGAAAATACTTTTTCTTTTTCACAAAGATCTCTATATTCTTTTCCAAGTAACGATCGTAGACGATTTTTTTTTAAATTAGTGGTGCTTCTTCCTTTGCGAGAATGGGCTTTATTGCACAATTTGCACTAAGCATATTCATTTGATCCTTTCAAGAAAACCTCACACCACAAACTCTTTGCTCTATCAGTAACACTTTTTTTTCTCCTGTGCGAAAAGTTAAGATATGCAAAGTTCCGATTTATTTCGTGAAATGTTTTTCTATAATTAGATATTTGTAATATTCTGAAAAAAAACACGAAATATTATATTACGTACTCTAAAGTCTAAGGCATAGGAGAGTATTTTTCAAAAGATAACTTCCTGATAACAGCAGTTGCGATTGTGTAGACCAGTGACAACCGCGGTTGCGGTTGTCAAAATATGCGCGGTTGCGGTTATTCGATCCATTACTAATATATATATATATATATATATTATATATATATATAATACTATATAGTATATATATATTATATAATAGTATATATATATAAATATTATATATATAATATATATATATATATACTAACCGTTTTTAACGTGCTTTATCCCTATGCAGGGGGGGGGTAACACAAGGGGACCACAGGAAATCGAACTTTAAGGCCGGTATCCCAAAACCAGCGCCACCAACGTCTTCGCAGTCGAGTTTTAATTCTAATATATATTATTTATATATATATATATATATATATATATATATATTATATATTATATATATATATATATATTATATATTACTTTGTACATGAACTTACATCTAGTGTCATCTACTCAATAAATGAATTAGTTCTAAAATATAGAATAGCATCTGCGAGGTCCTCCTTCATTTTTCCTCTTAGGTCTAATTTTATAATGGGAAGAGCAGAAAAAATAATACTTATAATATATATATATTATTCATATATATATATATATATATATATATAATATTATATATATATATATATATATATATATTATTATATATATATAATATACCACTACTCATTAGACCACTAGTTTCTTACTCAATTATAATCGTTTATATATATCGGCGCATTAGTTTATATATATATATATATTATATAATATATTATATAATATTATATATATATATAATATATATATATATATATAAATTATTATATATATGGACATTTATAAGATGTTGACTCCGTTTATACGGGGGAAATTTTCGATAAGAAAAACAACGGAATTTCGGGGCTTTTCTTTATTGCTGCATTTTAAAAATGTATTAGCTTTATTTGCATTTTTAATTTTTAAGAAAGTTAACAAAGATTTTTTATTATTATTATTATTATTATTATTATTATTATTATTATATATTATTATTTTATATTTAATAGGAATTTATTTTTTTTTCTAAGTTCTTTCATTTTATGTTTATTTTCGATTATATTAAATTTTGAGTTTTTATTAAAAAAAAACTTCCCCCCGGACCCGCGAGCTTGCAAGCGGGGCACCCCGCTTCTGCGGGGGACGGGGGTGATGATATAGAGGGGGGGGCGAAGGCCCCACCCCGAGATCAAAACATAAAAATATATAAAAATATCAAAATATCAATTTATCATGTCAAGTTGTTTCTACAAACCTTACGTATACATTCATCAAATTTAAACTGAAATGAAATAGCCTAAGCACGGCCTAAGCTACTCATTTTTATAAGATATAGGTGTGAAGCAACAAAAATATATATCAATTTCTTTTTAATTTTTGTTTAAATTTAATTAAAATCTACATTTGAAAATCCAGTATTTACTATGTATTTAACCTAAATCATTGAAATTACGTTACATTTTTTTATTGATTTTCGTTCTTGGAGTCAACTAAAAAGTAAATAGCCTATTATATATATATATATATATATATATATATATATATAGATATATATATATATATATAATATATATATTTAGAATATAATATAATATATATATATATGCGTGCTTGTTGATTATCAGCATCCAGTTAAGCTAAAGCAGATTTTATTTTAAATCTACTAAATCGAACACAAAGAACAGCAACGCCGCGTATCTAAAAAAGATTGAACTTTTTTTCTAATAGTTAGTTAGTTATTAATATAATCAAAAGTTGAAATAAATTACTATTATAAGTTTAGGTTAAATGGAAAGTGAAATAAATTAATAACAGGAGTTGAGGTTAAATTACTGATTATAAGTTTGGTTAAGATAAGTTTTTCATGCAATATTAAAAATATAATTTAGGATTTTTTTTTTTTAACATTTTTAAATATGTGAAGCTCACTTTTTACAATTAGCGACAAATGTGAAATTTTTTGTTTTACAGTTATACAAGTTCTGAAGCAATGGAAAATGAAACATTATAATCTTAAATGGTTTCACAATAACATTTTAACAGAAATTGTTGCAGTGAAATTTTTCCAAAAATATATTATTAATGTATTCCAAAAACTAAATTATGTAACAATGCCTCATGAAATGGTAATTGGCATTTCTGAGATAAAAAGAGCATCACGTTATTATAAAGTATGTTTACCCATGTAGGGGAAAGTTACAATAGACTATAACAACATATATGCATGAGGTAAATATATATAATATATATATATATATAATATATATTATATATATATATATATATATATATATAATATATGTATATATATTATATTAATATATATTATGGCATAATTATGCCAATCAACATGTTTATCTCGAAAAGTACGACACTTAAGAAAAACAAATTGGAAATAAGTGTTTGTCGTATAATAGAAAGCCAGATACATGAAAAAAAAAAATCTCGGAAAGTATGACACTTAACAGAAAAACAAATTACATATTTGGAACAGCGTATAAAGCTTATTATATGTATAGTCGTTTTATCTTTTAAAAAATAACAAACACCCTGGAGCCCCTTAAAAATTGAAAGTTCAAGGCAAAAATAAAAAAATAGGGGCTCGAGCCGATGGGGGACAGAGGGGGACTTAAGTCCCCCCCGTCGATCCAACCTAGAGGCCTGAGTCGCGAGAGACCCCGACTCCTGATATCTATGCGGTCTACTCTAGGGTATTCGTTAGTTTTAAATCATAAAACGACTTACATATAATAAGCTTTATACGCTAGTTCCAAATATGTAATTGTTTTCTGTAAGTGTCGTACTCTCGAGATTTATTTTACATTCTGGTAATAAGCTTTATACTCTGATTCCAAATATTAATGTTTTTTTCTGTAAGGGTCATACTTTTCGAGATAATCCTCCTGGCCCACGTCAATATGTATATATAATATATATATATATATATATATATATATATAATATATATATATATATAATATATATATATATATATATATATATATACGTAGTATTAAATATATATATATATATATATATATATTATATATATATTAAAATATATTTAAAAACCCACCAGGTATTAATAGATACTGCTGGTAATTTATTTTCTTGTGACTGTGAGCTTATTTATTATTATAAAGTGTTCTTTCCATTTTTATTTTATTTTCATACTAAAATTTATGAAATATTATTAAGACTAGCATATTATACGTTTATAAAGTTATTAGTAAGGAATAACAATAAGGCAAAATTCTTATTAAAAAAAAATGTTCGAACCATGCAATCATTATGTATATGAAGTGAGCGATAACAGACATGCATCCATATATATATATATATATATATATTATATTAATATATATTATATATATATATATATATATATATATATATAGATATATATATATATATATATATATATTAATATATATTATATATAATATATATATATAATTCGATAATTCTGAGACATCCACTTCATTATACCGGTATTTAACGTTCTCTTCTTTTTTGTCGAGCAGGATACACCTATTTAACTTAGATATTTTTTTAAAAATATTTTGAATATTTTTAGTGTCACGAGACACTTTCTTGCTTATTGCTTTATATATGCTTACTATTTTTAAAACAAAAATGACATCCCAATGTCTGATTTATCAGATAGTGACCTCAAAGTGTACGGGACACACGAAAAACAACGTAAAACTTTACGGTGTCGTGCCACAAAGGCCATTAATGACGCCACTACCCAATTAATTCAGGTATTTCTCAAGATTTTGAAACTGCCGTATACAAAAAATCAGTAAAAAAAAGTAGAAAGAAAAAAAAATTACAAATTGTTGAAAGTGGAGTGGGCAAAAAATTACCCAAGAGTACTTGCGCGGGGGTATACAAAATTTCCTAAAAACGAACAAATTACATTGAAAAAGACTATTTTCATACATTATTTAATAAATAATGTATGAAAATGTTGTTTTATGTTCATTTTTTTTATTTTTAATTTTTTAATGATTTTGTTAATTCTGAATTTTGAGTTTTTTTTTTTGTTTTCCAGATTTCGATAAAAATTGAACTAAGTTTGAATTTTATAAATAAACCTAAGTATTTAGTTATTTTGTGATTTTTTTTTATAATTTGTAAATATTTTATAAATTCTCCTTGAAAATTTTTTAAAATACAAACAAGATCATAAAAAGTCACCTAAAAAGGTAAATATTGACTTCAAAACTTTTGTGCGCTTACATGTTCTTATAACCTCATATATAGTTATATCTGCAGTTATCTATACAGTTACAGTCTATGCAGTTATCATACATAGTTATCTATCATGTAATATATATATGATTCCGTATTTACTTGCAGCCTATGACCTCTCAGTCCTCCTCAACATCTGAAGAGGATGAACAAAGGATGCAAGCTCCCAAATGAAGAAAGTTAACGACCTCAAGTAAGAGCATTTCCCTAACCTCGCTTTATGTCAGTATTGTACATAAAGTGTTAAAACTTTTTTTTCTGTCCATTATTTGTGGTCACTTAAATTAACCAAGCGTTTTTTTAAGGCTGCTCAGAACACCCAAATATCCTCCAACGCCGCCGCCTTCGCTTTGCCCGTCCATCCACCTCAAAAGTCTCTCCTAAATGATCTTCTCCCTCAATTCTTATTAGACACGATTACGTAAGTATTTGATATAATCTGACCAAAACTTTTCTATTGCGTTCACTTCTATACAGAGGTATTTATGAAACCTTTCTCTTTCAGGTTACACCAACGAAAACTGCAGATGTTCCACAACCCTCGAAATCTGGTGGTGAGGGGTCTCATAGTGCGCGGAGGTCTCTTGCCGAAAAAGGGCGAGGGATGAAACTCACCCCAAATAAATTGTGTGCCCAGTTTGCTAACTTCGACTTTGATAGCGACGACAACTTAAGTGATGAAGTGCACGAATCAGATTTGGAGTCCGCATCTGAACAAAAGGAGAATGATCGTCGTCAACACCCTTTATTCAGTGTGAGAGAGGAAGATGAAGAAGTGGAAGTTGGTAATTTGGAAGAGGACGACTTAAAAGAGGGTGAAATACTATATAAGGCCTGGTCGAGACATGTGTGGTCATCTTGAAGAGATATCGGCAAGAACCAGATAAAGAAATATATTGACAGCGTGTGCAGTTGAATGGTGAAGCGGCACAGGCTTCAACTCGTCTCGAGTTAATGAGGCCTATATGTAGACGAACATCCTGGAGTGCATTGTACGTTATACTAACAAATATGCACAGGAATTTATGGTAAACAACAATATCACAGACAAAGGGTTTGTACAAAGACACTGATGCCACAGAGCTTCGTGCGTTATTTGGAGTATTGTTGGCGATGGGTGTTTATAACGACACGTAAAGATACGGGAAGACTTTGGAATGAGGTTTCAGGACGGGCATTGTACAGAGCAACTCTTTCTGATTAGCGTTTCAAAGCATTACTAAAAGTAATTCGCTTTGATGATAGAAAGGAGAGAAGAATAAGAGAGCAGGAAGGTCGAGGAAGTGAGAATAAGTTGGAGCCTTTGAAGGAGATTTTTGATCTCGTAAATGATATTCTAAAAGCAAATTATACCCCTGGTTCCAACATGCATAGATGAAATGGTATGTCTTTTTAGGGGGGAAAGCTCCTTTTAGAGTATACATAAAATCAAAACCAGGCAAATACGGTTTGCTACTAAGAATGTTGTCGGATGCAGAGACAAAACTGATCCTCCATATAGCGCCGTATGGTGGGCCCATAGGGAACACTCCCTCAAAGAAGCCACAGGAGATAGTCATGGATTTACTCACACCATATTTCGAGACTAACCGAAATGTAACCACCGATCGTTACTATACATCTGTACCTTTAGCTACTGAATTGTATAAGAATAAAATTACGTTAGTTGGCACTATAAATAACTCCAGACTTCATCTGCCTCAAGCGCTAAAAGTAGTTAAAGATCGGGGTTACATTCCACTATCTTCGCAGCGTCGAAGAAGCCAGTATCAGGTGAAAATGTTCCTATCGTCTTAACGTCTTATATCACAAAATTGAGACCCTCTAGAAATGTTATTCTTCTGTCCACTACGCATTCGAAATTTAGAATCAATGAATATAAAGGAAAAGAAAATAAATTGAAAAAACCCGGTTATTGAATTTTACAATTCGACGATGGGTGCGGTCAACACCGACGACCAGATGGTCAGACGGGTCTCCTGTAAAAGGGCGAGCAGACGTTGGCCATTGTCTTGGTTCTACAGCATAATAGACATTTGTGCTGAATACATTCTTAATTTTTTGCCAGAAAGACCAGAGAACTTTGGACTCATGGAAAAGAAGCATGGGGTGAGAATGAATTTTTATGAATCCCTAGCGAAAGAACTCATTCAGCCACATGCAGCGAGCCAATTTAAAACTATAAACATCAGTATTAATCTAAAACACCTCATTACAAAGTGATACCCCGAGATTCAAGTACCACCACTGGCAGAATGGCGTGCACAGGAAGGTCCTCCAATGACAAAAAGACGATGTAAACTTTGTTACAACACTGTAGCCGTAAAAAATAAGAGAAACGTCAAGAAAGTCTTGACGTTTTTTTCTTAAGTTAGGGAATGCGTGCTGCACTGCGTACCATACTGGGCAGGTAGTATGCATTTCTTGTGGAGATGAATAATATATATATATATATATATATATATATATATATATATATATATATATATATATATATATATATATATATATATATATATATATATATATATATATATAAATGAAATAGGAAAAAAATATATCATTTTACTTTTTTTTTATTAGTATAATATTGAAATTTACAAAAAAATTAAAGTTTTTCTGGAAAAATAAACATTTCTTTATTCATTATACTTTTTATTAACCTTAATTACTAATCCGTATCTAAAAAGTGGCAAAAATTTAAAAGAAAAAGTAAAAAAACGGGCGTGGGAAAAATATGACCCACGGGTACTGATAAAAAAAAACTCCCAATTTTCAAATAATATTCAAAATAATTTTTTTTTATTTAAATTATATAGAATTCTAAAAGGACCGAATTACATAATTCGTATCTAAAAAGTGGCAAAAATAAAAAGAAAAGGTAAAAAAAGGGCGTGGGAAAAATACGACCCACGAGACTGGTAAAAAAAACTCATTTTCAATATTTAAAAATAAAAATAAAATATATATTTTTTTAAAAATTATATAGAATTCTAAAAGGACTGAATTACATAATCCGTATTTAAAAAATGGCAAAAATTAAAAAAAAAGGTAAAAAAAAAAAAAGGGCGTGGGAAAAATATGACCCACGAGTACGTGGACGTTTTACTTGACCACGAATACGCGCGAGGATTAATGGATCCAAACCCTGATATTGCAAAACTGGAATCCCTTATAACTAATTTGGAAAGCTTAGATTAGATTGGCTGAAACTGATAATAATATCGCTGAATTTCTCGACGAAGAGAATACCTTCCTCGATGATGAGGAGAATTATGCCCGTCATACTTCTCTATTGGATTCCATTAGTGCCCTTAAATACAAAATTAAAAACTTTAATAAACCAGCTTCGCGCCCCGCTTCACCCATTGCCGCACCGGTTACTCCTAGGGAGCCGGAGGCATTTAAAAGTCCCATTAAAAAATTATCAAATTTTAATGGCAATATACTTGAATATGCTTCCTTCATAGAAGCTTTTGAAACCTATGTTGGAGGTCAGAATTAATCTGATCTCAGTAAACTTAGTTTATTATTGGATTGCCTTAAAGGTACGGCTAAACAGATGGAATCAGGCTATGCCATCAATGCAGATAATTATAAAGTAATACGTAAACTTACGCTGTCAGAAGTTCCCTTTTACCGTGCTTATTGTTTTTTATCCCCTTATTCATTTTAGGCGAATTAATTGAACTCAAGTCAATGTTGAATATGGAGAAATGGCTACACTGTGACTTGTGTGAATAAAACAAAAATGTTCTTCCCTCTTTTTTGTTGTTGTTGTTATTTCACTATCAACATAGATGAACCCTCATTTTACGAAGATGTGTAAATTTAATCGCTATTATGTAATACCTCTTGGGGGGAAAACTGCTTTCAGTCTCCTTCCCCACCCTCGGTGAAGTAACGGGTGGTAAGTATCGCTCGTACAGGAGTCTATTGTTGTGATTAGTGGAACGGATCAATGATATAAATAACCAAAAATAGAAAATACAATTATTTATCTTAAGAAAAGTTTTCTCCGCTGATTTTAAGCGAAAATACCACTCAGCCCTTATATAAACAATATTTTAAATCCAGCAGGTATACAACAGGAACTTTACATTCATTCATACATTGCTTTTACTGCAAGCTACAATGCCTCCAGACAAAACATTAATCATATTTTCAATAGTTGCAGAGTTTGCTTTACGTCATTTTATCTATATTAGATTGTGGCCATTTTGCTGCTGCTTGAGCTAATCACCAGGTAGCACTTTGTTATACATAGTTCCAGTCCTTCCCAGGCAGGTGAATTTGGCAGAATTTAACATATATTTGGTTGCATAGGTACCAAAATTTTTTTGTCTTTTGTCTCGAAAAGCAAGCAATCTAAGAATACGTGTTTTACCGGAGATGTTATATCTTTTCTCAGTGGTTGTGTCATTGGGAGATAGAATTCCTTTTTGTGTGAAAATCATAGTTTTTATCAATCTTGAAATGCGTTCATCGTCAACGCTGTGAGAAGCACCCTTTTATCGTGCTAACTGTGTTTCATCCCCTTACTCATTTTAGTCGAATTAGTTGAACTCTTTTAAAGTCAATGTTGAATACGGAGAAATGGCTAGACCGACTTGTGTGGATAAAACAAAAATATTCTTCCCTCGTGTTTTATTTTTATGTATATTTCACTATTAACATAGATGAACCATCATTTTATGACGCTGATGTTTAAATTTAATCTCTATTATGAAACAGCTCTTGGGGGGAGGAAGGGATTCAGTCTCCTCCTCGGTGAATTAACGGGGGGCAAGTATCGCTGGTACAGGGCTGTCTATTGTTGTGACTGAATCAACGTACGGAGGTATAGAGGACACGTAAGTAGAACTCCGAATCTTTCACAATTTTTGATGCTCCTACTCGTCAAGCATGTGAGTATATCAACGTAAACTCTAAGTATTATACGCAAAGCGCGCGCGGTATGACGTGTCTATGTGCGTGTATAAGGGAATGGGCGAGACGACTCAAATTCTATGTATATTTGCACCAGGGTATCGCGTCTACCTTCACTTTACAAATTCAAATCGACAACACTCTCTTACTATTTGGAATTGTAGAATTAAAAATAGTATCTAACCCCTTTGTTGTTGCAAAACAAATTACTCAATTAACCGCTTGTTTCACCTATTTTCGCTATCGAGCTATCGAATGGTTCGAATCCTGGACGCGATTTTTTCTACAATATTTTATTTTTATTTTTCCATTATTTTTTTTTTAATTACTATTTTATTTTTAATTACTTCCTTATAATTTTACTTTATTTTTTTAATTTTTTTTTTTTTTTTGACGGCATTTTCCTTACAATTTTCAAATTTTTTTTTCCATTATTTTTTTTTTAAATTGCTATCATATTTTCAATTACTTCCTTATAATATTTACTTTTATTTTTTTTTTTTTTTTTTTTTTTTTTTTTTTTTTAATTATTTTTTAATTTTTTATATTTTTTTTGATTTTTATTTTTAATTTTTTTTAATTTATTTGTTTTAATCATTTTTTAGTTTCATTTTGTCATTTAACTTTTTTATTTGATATTTTCTGGGTCATGTTAATTTTACTTTACGTTCTTTACGTTATGTAAAAATAATCAAGAAAATTGATAAAATTTAGTATTATGGAGCAGACAATTTATTCAATATTACATTATTGGTGAAGGGACATAAATTTTAATTCTTTTCTTTTTAATTTTTTAATTATATTTTAATAGTTTTTGTAAAACAATTTCATGTAAGGAATATAATTAAACGGTATTTTGAGATGCTTAAAAAAATGTTCAGATTGTTCTTCGATATATATATATTTAATTATTGTTATTATTCTGGTTGTTTTTCTTTTTATTTAATCTACATTATAGTAGGAATAAAACATAGAGGAATTAAATATTTGTCAAACAGTGTGTGTGTGTTAAATTCAATACTACTTGCGGGGTAGGTAACATAAAATTCTATTATTTTTGATTATGAAATTTGAATTATCCTTAAGCGTAGAGTTTATCGTTATTAACGCGTTAAGTCATGTATAGATAACTTATAGATTAGAGTTAGGCTTAGGTTAGGACTTTAGGTTAGGTTCAATTAAGTATTAAGCTTAAGGTTGTTAGGCTTAGGTATTAGTTTAGTTCACGGCTCTCATGGTTTATGTAGTGTTTAGGTTTTAGGTTAAATTAGGTTAGGTACGGTTCATAGGTTAGATTATGGGGTAGAATATGGTTATAATTTACATTATCATTCAAGAAAAAGTTACATATATTTGTTAACAAAAATAAAATTTAATTTATTTCACAGTGTTACGTAAAATAGACCTAATTAATCACAATAGCATTGGTGCAACGATGACGATGGTGCCAAAGTAGTGGAGTGTTTTTTTAAATATATAAAAATAAAAACCCAAAAAAGGAGAACATAAAGATGAATTGATTCATATATTTGCGAGAGTACAACACACGATGATATAAGAAATGAAAAGAAAAAAATAAATATTTGAATAATATGTAAAGGGAAATCGCAGAATTTTAACCATACATACAACGTATATATAATTATATATTATTAAGGCTATATATATAATATAATATATAATATCGAATATTTTTATATATATATATAATCATTAATATATATTATATATATAGTATAATACTAGGGCTATTTATAAAGCAAGGATACACTTTTTTGAAATAGCACCTAAAATGGTATACGTTATTTTATATATTTTAGGTAAGATAACATTATATTTTGGGTAACCCTAACCAATCTACCCTAACATAAACCCTAACCTAATAACAAACTTAACCTAAATTAACTACCAATTGTTAAACAAAATTTTATCTTATAAATTCCCATATATAATATTAATAAGTATATTAATATAATATAAATACTATTATATTTATATAATCATATTATAATTATTATTTATTATATATAATATATATATATATATATAAATCTATTATATATATATATAGATAATATAATTATATATAATATTCCTAAAAGGAGAATCGTAATGTTGACTTTCTAAAACTGAAATTCGGTACCATTAAATATTAATTCTAATTACATGTAAGTAATTTTTTGTGACACCAAACATTTAAGAGAAACTTATCAAACTAATTGTAAAATTTAAACCTAAAATTTTAATGAGTTAGAGAAAAAACGTAGGATTTAATCAACAGAGCCTATTTTTCTAAATTTGTAATCCTTTTATTTTTAGTGTGTTTTACTTAATTATTATCATTATTATTGTTTAATGTTTTTTTTTATCTTTAATTTGTTATTTTAATTATTGTTTGTTTAATTCGATTGTTAATTAGTAAAAAAACATAAATTTTTTTTTTAGAGTTTTTTTTTCTTTACTTATTTTTTAATTAGTTATTATTATTATCAAGTTAATTTTTCAATTTAGTTATTTTATTTTCTTTAAATAGAATATTTTTCTATTATTTATTTATTAAAATTTTTAATGTTTATTTTTTCCTTTTTTTTGTTCATTTTATCTCGTATACATCTTTATTTTATAAATATTTTTTTAAAAATTAAGATATATAATATTTATATAAATATATATATATAAATATATATATAACTATAATATATAATATATATACTATATATAAATATAATATATATATATAATATAGAATATAGATAGTATATATATAATTATATATATATTATATATAATTAGAATTTAAGTTTTGTATTTTCACGATTCTTCATTTCTTTCTCAACAAAAAAAACTCTGCGTTAAGAGATTCTATGTTCACAGTGCGACTGCGAATAAATCAAATTCATTGCAAAACTCGTAAATTTTTAATAAAATAAAGACGGAATGACTTTGCTAAAGATTGGTAAATGTGGGTACTGTGGCACACGGAATTCACTAAAAACTGGGTTTGAAAAATACAGAAAAATTGCAAATTAAGATTTATAAATAATTACTATTATTTCTTAAAATTTTACATTAACTTTGTTGTAAGACAGCATTGTCGTGTCCTTAGCAAGAACATAAGGTATTGGTTAATATTTTCAGTGCTTAATTTGTATCAGTGTTATTACTGAGCGGAAATACTTCAAAAACATAACACCACATTTTTGATAATGATCATAGAAGCTAGTTTTTTTATTTTATCAGTTAACATGTTTCGCTCACGGGCAGAAGCCCTAATCTAGGAGGGGTGGTGTGCTCAATTTTGTCTGAGCAAGACGGAGCCAAGAAGGAAATAGCTCACACTCACACGACCGACCATGACGAACCTGGCCTAAGTCTCTCGCTTAGTTGGGCGAAGTGCTCTCCACTGAGGACTACGACAGACTATTCTGGTGCTTGATTACTTCCTTGACCTATACGAGCCAAATCTACCGGCTCGAATGTCCATTCTGATCTTGAGAGACAAACACAACTAAATACCAAATATTGTTGGTCATTTATTTTACACTCAAGCTTTATTAAAAAAGAACCAAGGAAATTAAAATTTTGCCTGCTGCCATCCGTGATTTAAAAATGAGAATTTTAATCTTTTTGTTGTAATTTTTATAAAATTTCGTATATATTATACCAGGTACGTGCTGTATACAGCTGGCTATGTTCATAGAGAGTTCTGAACAAATAAAAGACGTGGATTGTATTCGCCACGACATCATAGAATCTGCGATCAGACTTCGAGGGCATGACTGAGAGGTTCCGAGAGTGCTAGTACATTGTCAAGCTCTTGTATTCCCTTGTTCTTCTTTTTCCTACTTGCATCCTTCTAAATCTTCTCTTTTCTTTTTCCACTCTTTTCAGTGCGTCCGCTCTTGACCGCAGTCAGCTCATATATATAGTTGCTATTTCTATAGTGATAGCAAAGCAATAGTAATACAATATAAACTAACACAATATAAACGAATCAAAAACTGCCTCATAAGCTTCACAATGCTTTTAAAAACCTCTAACTAACAATCTATCGTCATTTTCACCCTCTCCTGGTTTTGCACATTAGTCTTAATTTTGTCTATATAATCTCCAGGAAATTCCATTTTTATTTTTCTATAAAAAATAGTTGCCCTCTGAATCAGATTCTCATGTATGTTGTATTCGGATTGCATGTCCCAAGGCTAGATTTAAGGAATATTAACAACAAAGACCAACACAGGGCCGCTGAAATTGAACGATGCTTAACCAATAGAGAGATATGAACAACTCAAAACTTCCTTTCATTGCTGGCACATCAATATCCATGTTCGAAATCAGGAAGGCTAATTTATTTCTAAGTTCCTCATTTATTTCTAGTTTCACCTCCGCTAGGTATTATTCTTTAATAAAAACAATTAAGACTAACAATACATCAAAAACAAATTTAGTTTAATTTCGAACAGTTTTTTGGATCCGTAGCAGGTTTTATACATACAATATAATATATAATATAGTATATTATAAAATACTATATATATAGATATATACTATATTAATGTATAATAATAATAATATATATATATATATTAATAATATATATATACTGCAAAGTTCACTTAAACGATAGGAGGTCGGATAAAAAAAATATTTCGCAGGTACCTTATGATTACATACACACTACACGAATGTTCTAGGAGTTGAACGAGTTAGGTCTTGACGGATATAGCTATTGAACACTTTTATCTAACAGTAAATTTGTAATTTATTAATTTATTATACAATGAAATTAAAGTAAATATAAGAAGGAATGTAAAAATTACAGGGAAAATGCCCTGATGAAAATTCTATTCGAAAATATAATAAACTATTCTGTAGTGCTACTTAAACGCTGCGTAACGAGAATATTCTCCGAGTTTAGTGAATACCGAAGTTTATTCTTTTAGGATACCTATATAGTTGATATTGAGTAGAATGATCGTTTCCTTTAAGTCTCGAAAATGGATTTTATTTGGTTAAATGAAATAAAATATTTAAATTATAGTGCTGTATCCCAATAAATTCTTTATTACTAACTAAAATTTTGATTAGTAAGGTAAAAAAAATTGTTGAAATTAAACAAAGGCCCGCAAAAATTCATGTTCAAAATCAAGTCCGAAAATGGTTTTCAACAAATCTAAAACTAATTTTTTTTTGTTTTTTTTTTTTTTTTAAATATTAAAATCGTATATGCGTCACATATTTGTCCAAGGTTTTCAGAACCATTGTCAAGACAGCATTAGAAACGTAAGGCAAGTATATTTTTTTAAACTAAGAGATACCCCAAGGGGTAAACCGCAGAAATAGCAGTAGTCAGCGGTCTCCTCGGCCTTCCAGGAGAAATGACAGGGTAGGACCTATTCCCTCCGGGAGGGTCTTGCCGGGGGATTCTCAGCCCTACCACTACGGGTACATAGGAAACATGCTCCCCCTCTGTTCCGTCGGCTCGAGTCCCCTCCTATTTTAGTAAAATACCTTAAACTAAATATATATATATTATATATATATATATTATATGTATACTAGTATATATATATAATCTATATATATATATATATATTATAGTATATAAATGGATAAATTGCACTTTCAAATCAGCACCCTTTAGTTGCGTCTTGTCTGTATACCACAAAAGAGTCACTACTGTAGGTGCCATACGTGGTCACGTATGTAGGTCTTGAGTTTGCCAATATATAATATTATATATATAAGGATATATATATATATAATAGTATACTAATATATAATATATATATAGATATAACGAGTATAGTATATAGCTATATATATATATATATATACTAGATATATGTAATATATATATATATAATGTATATTATATATTATATATAGATATATATACTATATATATGAGTAGTGAAAATAAACGTATATATAAATATAGATCTAAAACCTTTGTTGACAAATGTACAAGATTTTTAACTACTATATAAATAACTTTTTTAATGTAATTTTATAGTTTAACATTACGAATATTAGACGTGATCTGAAGTAAATATTAAGAAGGTCCGTATTCAGTAAAAATGAATTAAATGACTTTTCAAAATATTTGGAGTCAGATTTCATAATATATATATATATATATATAATATATATATATATATATTAATATATATATATATAATATATAATTATATAATATACTTATAATATACTATATAATATATATATGATATTATATATCTGCCACAACTTTTACCACCGTTAGGTATCCCTTGTTCTGCAACGTGATTCTGAAGGTTAGGATTGCATTGCTCTTGAAACGTGATTCCGTCTGGTAGGTTTTCAATAGCTCTGCACGTGAATTACTAGTCTATGTTAGGTCCAGAGAGTACTCCTCCCTTATTAAGTTAATGTTATGATAAAGTGTGGTTTAGTTAGCAACCAGATATTAATATACTAATCCTAATAATACTATTATATATGAGATATATAGTATAAATATAGAAATGCACGTATATATATAAATATATATAGTATTTATATTAATAATTATATATATATTCTATTGAAAGCTCGTCCATACGTTTGTGTTCCGAACCGAGTCACCTTGAGTCGCGAGCGTAAGTTGTACCCCCTATTGGCCCATAATATAATATATAATATATATATAAATAATATAGTATATATATATATATATATATATATATATATATATATATATATATATATATATATATATATATATATATATATATATATATAAAATAGAATATAATATATAATACTATAACTATAATATATATAATATATATAGTACACTATATATATATATATAATATAGATATTATTATAATATATATATAAAGTATATATATATAAGTTAATAATATATTATGGAGAGATAATTAAAGGTGTTAAGGGAATCATGTAGAACACAGCATGTATGTATAGTACTGATGTACACTAGTACGAGGTCTAAGCTTGCATTACCTCATCTCGTTCGTACATATATAACGATCATTGGAGAACCTCTGTATAACAACTATTGTAACTAAGCAAATTTTTGGCATTGAAGAAACTGTTAAGGCATCTACTCCCCCCCTTTAGGTGGGAGGTGCCAGGGATTTGAATGTAATTGGTTTGAATCCGAAAGGAGCAAAAGCTAAACTAAATACGGGACTGTGTGGCGACCTTTCTTAGTGAGAGGTCGTGCTGATGATTGTTTTCTAACCTCCCAAGTGAGAGGTAGTGTTATGACTAGTGTGTTTGGGTTTATATATTGACATTGTTATAATTTACGAAAATTATTTAGTTAAATTTTACGCTTATATATTGCCCACTTAACGGCACTAATCATATTCAATTTGTTGAATTTCATATTTTAAATGTTTAATAAATGACAAAGTGACATATCTTTCATTCACACTCACTGATTAAGATTAATTACTATTAATTAAAGACTTTGAGTATCTCAAGTCCATAATATATATATATAATATGAGTTATATATCATAATATTATATAATATATTATAATGAATATTCTAATATATATATATATTATATATATATATATATAATATATATAATTATGAGCCTAAATTAAAATTCTAAACTAGATAATCTATTTATGGTCCATAAGATACCCTGTACCTTATTATCTTGTTTTTGGTTAATAGAGTAACAGTAAAAAAGGTCAAAATAACACGACATTGCTCCGGTTATTTGTGTTATCAAAAAGAACCTTTTTAAATGAAAAATGGTATACAAGATTCAATGATTTTTGAAATCATTTAAATTACAACCTAAGAAATTAGCCTAAAAACGCAGTAGGGCTAATTTTATTTCCTGTTTAGCAGGAAAAACTTAGAAATGGATGAGAAGAAAAATAATGGGGCAAGCCAACACATACTAATCAATTGTTCCATTATTTTGTCTTCTCATCCTCTTTCACACATTAAAATAATGTTATTTTTTAACATGTTTTTGGGAGATTGATTCAAACTATTGGGATCCTCCATATTTGAAACAAGAAGTGGATTTTATCTTCGTAATTTAGAAACTATAGCCTATGCCACGAATTTTATTCATAAGTACAAAAACAGGCTTATTCTAGCTTTTTGGGATTAGCAGAACAAAATCTTTTTCTAAATGATAACATATAAAGTCATCCCATTCTCACATCTCAACTACTTGACATTAAAATTTATGTTTAAACGCTTAAATGAAATAATCTGGAGAATTCAGATGTTCCGGATACCCTTAATCACAATTTGATCATAATTACCTACTAAAATTTGAAAAAGACTGGAGAGTTTTTAAAAAAATTCCTTGTGAATCTTGATGTTAATTCATATTCGGGAACGTTTAAAGACACTGAAGTACCGATTAGAACACATAGGGTAGAGGAGAATTAGAAAGCGAGAAAGATGAACCCAAAATGACCATTTTTAAGAACATCCTTGTCACAGAATGACAGATCATGTAATTGGGAAGGTCAACTTTTTTGAATTTAAGCTCAAGGTATAAAAAATCTAAATCCTTTAATTATAATATCTTTTTCCTTTCCATCTAATATAATGTTGCTATATTTCCAGCATTGATTATTTTGATATAGGTGGTCATATAATTTTATATCAAAAAAATTAACAATTTTGCTTCATATACTTCAATGTTAAGAATAAACTTTTTTGCTTTAAAATGTCTGTTTGAATCTTACTTTCATTGTTTTATATTTCATATTTTAAATTTTATTTATTTTGTTAAAAATAATTTTATTTCCATTGTAAAGTTCTTGAAAATATTTGTACTTGTCTCGAAACGCAAACTACTGTTTAATTTTTATGAATATTGTTTAATTTCCCTGTTAGTTCTTTGAGTGGTTTTAAATGAGTTTCTTTATATATATATAATACATATATTATATATATATATAATATATATTATATATAGTATAATATATATTATATTAAATATATATATATATATAATACATGTCATATTTTTATTAATTACAATGCATATTAAGGCCTCTACTTCTTATATTTTTCCTAGTCACAAAGAAGCAAGTCAAGTAACGGAACGAAAGAAGTTAATGACACATTGAGCACAGTCACTAATCATTTTTTTTTCTTCAGCGACATACCCAAAACGAAATGAGAATTACAGCATAAGAATAAGTAAAAACATCGTTACTCAATTACTAAAAACGGGAGATAATAACCAATAGTAGAATAACATTTGATAGCCAGTTGAGCAGGAGACGTTAGACGATTTTTGCAAAAAACAAGGGTTTATCTGACTTCATTCGAAAATTCGATTCTAATAACAAGACACTCTAAGGAAGAAAGGTAAGAAAGTGGCGACGCAAAAAAAAAAAAAAAAAAAAAAAAAAAAAAAAAAAAAAACTGCAAGTGTTTGCATTTTTTAGTTTGTAAAGAGAGGTCATGATCATGTTGCTTTCAAAAGTGTCTTGGCCTCAGTATTTCACCATGCAGTCACTGATCAATATCCATTTCATTAGCTTTACCCAAAGCAGGAAATCATGAAGATAAAGGAATTATTTTGAATTAATTTGAGAATTGATTGGAGTAAGGATAAATATAAGCTTATCTGTTTCTGGATTGAAGTAACATCTGCTGTAATTGGGGTCATCCTAAGAACGACAACTGATGAGGTTCTAAATGTTGTTCCATCTTGGTCTCAGAACATCAATGAAAGCCTTCACTCAAAGGTGTGAGCGATAGTCCCAATTTTACTTGTATTGACAAGTAAAATATGCAGCATCAACGGAATCCCTAATAATCCATAACTGTGGGAAGAACGAAGGAAGTATGCCTGGGCATAGACCTCGGTGAACATTTTGAAAACAAGGAGGAAGAATCACAGAAAGTCACTGACATTACTAGATCCTAAAAATAAAAGGCGAAAGCGAAAATACCAAAATTGCTGTCTTTCTACAGCTAAAAGAAACGTTATTTTGAAGTACAGGTTGCCTATAAATATTTAATGTATTTGAGCTTAAATTATGCTATAAATATCCAAAACAAAACAAAGACTGTTAGTATGTTAAATTTCCATTAGAATCCTATAAACAGCCGCCGATACTAGGGCTCTATATTGGGAATATTAAATAATATACAGCTTTAAAAAAAGCAGGTCCTTATAAATTGTTACAGCTTGTTTTATGTTAAAAATTAGCACACTGGATTTTTTAATAAGTAAATACGTTTATTTCTTTTTTAAAATCAGTTTAGCATTCACTTCAAACTTTTATTCCCTGCATAATTTTTGAATATGACTTTCCGATGATATCTGTCCCATTTGGAGGGAGGTAAATTAACACCTCTAATTTCACTTTGATCAACTAGAGTGTACTGTAAACACTTTTTTCCAAATAAATTTTTACGAATATCAAAATATTAAGCCTATATTGTAAGGTTGAAAAGAAAACCAGCAAATTCATTTTTTTTTAGGTTTGTTTAAATGTTTTTTGAAACCCATAAACAAAAACAAAAAAAAATTCCTGAACTCTTTATATTCAGTACCTAATATTCATAATTATATTTTAAAATTATTCAGCTCACTGACCTACGCATCTTAATCAGGTATGGTTTAAATAAAAGATTCTTAATCTACAAGTCTCCACACAAACTTGGGTCGTTGGGGTTCCCAGTTTTCGAAGTTTTTAAAATTTGAACGTTCGTGCTTTACACCTGTAAAGCACGAAAATGTGTGCAGATTGAAAAGTATGTTGCTACACTGTGGAATAATGAATATTAATAAACTTCTTTTATATAACATTAGCGTCTCTAACTTCACAATAGAACCACAGGTCGCGAAGATGATTGTCTTGTTGATTTTGGATCGTTCCCAAAAATGGTTTATGAACCTCCGCGATATATATATATATATATATATATATATATATATATACCTAATATATATATATGATATATATATATATATATTATATAATATAATATTATTATATATATATATAATATATATATATATAATATATATATATATATATATATATATGTGAGGCATATATTAATCGGTTGATAAAACGTAATTAGCCAATTTTAATCTGTCAAAAAATAGTAGGTTGGCTTAGACATGGAATGAATTTTGGCAGTTTTTTTAATTTTTTTACTTTAAATATTTTTTACGCAAATTTTCATTGCTCGGACTAAAATGCCTATTAAACAGGGATGCTGGGCTGGAATCTCCCGGTTCTGAAGCCTACTATTAGGCTAGAGATCTACAGACAGTATTTTCCTGAACAAAAGCAGTTATAAGCTGCCTGAAAAAACCCCCCCAACGATTATGGATGATATGTGGCAATAAATGCAGAAATTTCATGTGAAACTGAAAACGCAACACAAAGAAAAGCATACTGAACTCGTATATAAAATAAGACAGGTTCCAATCCAACTATGACTATTTAGACAGTACTACTGACGTCATCCAACGCCAATTATAATCTAGCTCAATTAAATTTTGGTTATCGGGGCTTTTAATATATTCACAAACAGGAACATTAATAGCTATAGTTCATACTCAGGATTGAAATATTAGTTATGATCATAAAGGCTGTTAATATTGAAATTTATATTTCCACAATAAAAATTTAAATACAAAAAGGAAGGTGAAAATAAAGAAGAGAATTTATTAGATTTTAGATGAGCTTTCTACGAGTTGCATCAGCTAATTAAATTCTGTCTTGAATAGCTGGTAAGTAATAATTTTGATAGTTGTGAATTTTCTATTTAAAATTTCTAAAAAATTTAATTAGATTTAAAAAGCCAAAAAAAAATACACTAACAAATTACAATTATAAATCCATAATTTGCTGGAACGCAACTACAGTCGAATTTGCAGATGAACTAGCGGCTCCCCGAAGTCTCAAATAGCTTTATAAATAATTTAAAACAAATTTTGTTTATCTGCGTTCTATTTGCAAAGGTTTATTCAATATAAATTACATTTCCAATTTATATTTTAAAAATAAACTAATTTCCACTTTAATGGCCAGAAAAAATAGCGAGTATTATATTTACAGTCTTTGCCTGAAAATTAGTAAATTATAATGCGGAAGAATATGGAGGTAGGGAGTTACAGTGTTGGGGAGGAAAGAAGCAGACACCCCATCTCCGACACCTGTATATCGATACAGTTGCCGAGGAGGGGTTTCCGCTTAGCTCCTCCCCAAAACGGTTGAAATCCTACCTCCATAATCTTCCGCATTAAGATTTACTAGTATTTAAGTAAACAGGAACCTGAAATACAATAGCTCCACGAAATAATTACGATAACTGTAAGATAATCCGGTAGGTTAATTTGTATATGATGTGAAAATCATGTTGAGCTGTGAATAACACTGGACGAACAAAATTTGACTTTTTGTCTGTTAAATGAGTAAAAATGGGTGTTTCTTAATGGAGATTTGTGCGCCGATTCCGAAATTTGATACAATTTTGTTGTAACGGGCAGGGTTGTTTTATAATACGAAATTAAAAATTTAATATTGTTATAAAAATGATAAGCTTTAGTTAATTTACTCACATATATACTTCTGCAATTTAAAATGTAGATTTTGAAGATTTTCAACTGTAGTTTGCTTGAGGAACATCCTTTTTTAAGTCCAACAATAGTCTGCAAGCATATTTGGATTCCAATATTCCCTGATAACGTTTTTAGATAGTTGAAATATCTTGGTGGAATCGCTCACCCAGGTTCATCGCTTATAGCGCCTAGATTGCGTTAGAAAAAAGTCCAAGTGTGAATGAAGGAAATGTATTTTTAGGGACATGTTACATCCCATTGTTTTATAATTTCGAAGGAGTTCGGAAACTAGTTTTCATAGTTGTCGCTTAATATGCCTAGAAACCCTAGTTATGACCTCCATGCAGGTTTTTCAATTTTATTCAAGCTTTCATCAAAGTGATGGTCCTTCATTAGCTCCCTTATTTGTGGGCCACAAATATACCCTCTTTAATTTAGCCTCACTGATCCTAGGAAATTTCTTATTTACGTATAGGGACACCTGGACCATTTAATATCCATCGCTCTTACAATTTTTCCATTACCTCCGAATTTGATGTGCAAAGGAGGAAGATATACGAGTTCCGGAATGGTTTATAAGTGGTTGAAAATTACATTTTTATTTCCAGGTTTTAAGATTTCTTTTAGGGCATTGCTTCTTGCAAATGAATTTTGCGATATCTGCTATCCCACTCGCATAGGAAA
>JABUQX010103042.1:70000-72206 GCA_015478945.1 Trachelipus rathkii | reverse complement strand
CGAGAGAGAGGAGAGAGAGAGTAGAGAGAGAGAGAGAGAGAGAGAAGGAGAGAGAGAGGAGAGAGAGAGAAGAGAGAGAGAGAGAGAGAGAGAGGAGAGAGAGAGAGAGAGAGAGAGAAGAGGAAGAGAGAGAGAAGAGAGAGGAGAGAGAGAGAGAACGAGAGAGAGAGATGAGAGAGAGAGAGATAGAGAGAAGAGGAGAGAGCAGAGAGAGAGAGAGAAAAGAGAAGAGAGGAGAGAGAGAGAGAGACGAGAAGGAGAAGAAGAGAGAGGAGATGAGATTGGAGAGAGAGAGAGGAGAGAGGAAAGAGAGAGATGAGAGAGAGAGAGAGAGAGAGAGAGAGAGAGAGAGAGAGAGAAGGAGAGGAGGAGAGGAGAACGAGAGAGAGAGAGAGAGGAGAGAGAGAGAGAGAGAGAAGAGAGAGAGAGAAGAGAGAAGGAAGAGAGAGAGAGAGAGAGAGAGAGAGGAGAGAGAAGAGAGAGAGACGAGAGAGAGAGAGAGAGAGAGAGAGAGAGAGAGAGAGAGAGAGAGAGACGAGAGGAGAGAGAGAGATGAGAGAGAGAGAAGAGAGAATGAGAGAGAGAGAAGAGAGGAGAGAGAGAGAGAGAGGAGAGAGAGATAACTTGTTCATGTTATTATTATTATTAAATTTTTTATTTATGTTTTTATTCTTATTTTTTAAATTTTTTTTCGTTATTTTTACTATAATAATAATAATAATTAATAATAATAATAAATAATAATAATTAATAATAATAATAATAATAATAATTAATAATAATAATAATAATTAATAATAATAATTAGATAATAAGTAATAATAATAATAAAAATAATAAAAATAATAAAAATAATAAAAAATAATAAAAATAATTAAAAATAATAAAAATAATAATAATAATAATAATAATAATAATAATAATAATTGATGTTAGTTGTTTTAGTGGTGTTATTATTAATTTCGTTCGTACAGATACTACTGTGCACTGCTGTTTATGATTGATGACACGTATTATACAATTATCATTATGTTAGGATACGAAATAGGCATTATGTTCGGTTTCATTGTTTGTAATGACTATACTGAATCGTTATTAGTAATATAACTTGTTTTCTGATTTTATAACATTTTTATAGAAAATTTATTAATGTATTATATTATTATTATTATTATTATTATTATTATTATTATTATTATTATTATTATTATTATTATTATTATTATTATTATTATTATTATTATTATTATTTTTATATTATTATTATTACTATTATTATTTGTTTATTTTTTTATTACTCTTTAGTATTGTCATTATTCTGTATTATTACTTTTATTATTATTATTATTATTAGTTATGTATTATTATTATTGTTGTTAATTTATTTACTTCATTTATTATAAAATGTATTCGGGGTTTGCAAAGGGACGACACAACCAACTGTGTTGCCAATTAGAGAACCCATTGTCACTACTGGGGAAATTAATTTTGGTTATTATAATTTGATTGATGTATTGAAATTGCAAAAAATTTTGACAATATAATATAAAAATGTATGTCTTCCTTGTTATTTAATGACTAAAAACTGCATTTTCCTGGTATTGAATAAACTTGTTTGATTGAATTATGATTATTTATTATTATTTTTATCTATTTATTATCTATCTATTATTATTATTATTTATTATTACTTATATTGATTAAATTCATTTATATTATTATTATTATTATCTATTATTATCTATTATTATTATTATTAATTATTATTATTATTATTATTTTCATTAACTTTTTAAAATTATTTATTATTATTATTATTATTATTATTATTATTATTATTATTATTATTATTTTTATTATTATTATTATCTATAAAATGTTTCATGTAGACGTGAAAATTGTTAAAAATATAAATTTTTGAAAATGGAAAGAAAAAGTCATTTCTGAAGAAATCAGAAAAGTAGAGGAACCAATAAGTAAGTTTGGCACTATTTATAGAATTGGCATCCGTTTGACCATTTCATAGTTATGGTTTCCAATATGTAATAGGACATTGCTAGAGAGAATGAATTTAATACTTAAAGTTAATTGAAGTTACGTAATTATGTTTCTTTAGAGAAAATTAGAAGTTGTATATTTGATTTAATATTAAGTTAGTGGTGAGGTGGTTAAGTGGTGCGTAGGGGTCTGTCTGTAAAGGCTAATT
>JABUQX010103042.1:62500-65000 GCA_015478945.1 Trachelipus rathkii | reverse complement strand
GAGCGAGTGAACACTACAAGTACCAAGAACGGTTGTCTCCAGAGTCATCAACCCATCCAACTTCTACAGACCCGGAGACGTACTATCGACTAGCAGTTTTTTTACCATGTTTAGATGATATTATTTCTTCCTTAAATGAATGATTTTTAATTCACCAGGATACCGTATCATCTCTTCAGAACGTTATTCCAACCAATTGATGCTTCATTTGACAAAATTCATTCAGCATTCGAATTCTACAGAGATTACTTGATTGGTTCTTAAGATGAAGTCTTCCTGAGAGAGTGGGAATTATGGAAACAAAAGTAGGAAGGATCTCTCGCCGGATTAGATGAAAGTCCCGAAAACTTCTTCCCATAAAAACATATTGTTGAAAATACTTGCTGTACTTCCTGTTTCTAAATCTTTAGTTGAACGAAGCTTTTCTAAATTGAGATTAGTTAAAATATATTTGAGGATCACAACAAGTGAAAATAGTCTGAATGGATTTGCTTTACTCTTTATTCATAGACACTTGGCTTTAATAATAATAATAATTACCAACGATCAAGTTATCGAACATTTATTGGATCAGGGAATCCACGGCGTTTGCAGCTTGTTCTGTAATGTTCTAGTTAAAAATTAAACCTATTTTTTTGTTGATAGTTAACTATTGTTTTCCTACTAATTCATTCCTACAACATCATTCGTTTTGTAAAGAATGTTAAAATTAAAAATAAAATAAAAAAGGGATTAACTTTTAGGTAGAGTTCTTAAATAAAAGATTAAAACAAATCCTTAAAATATTGATAAAATAAAATATTATTTTATATTCTTTTTCATATAATAATTTTAAATTTATGCAGAATTGAATTTTTTTTTTAATCTTTCCTAAATTTCTTAAAATATATTCCTCTCTGGTACATTATATCTCACATACAAATTCTAAGAGAAACCTAAAAAATTGTAATTTTCCCCTTAAAACCTCAATATTCATCATCAGGGATAAGGGTGCGGCAGAATTGTAACCAAGGGGGAGCGGCAGAATTCCAGAACCCCCCTCCTGAAAAAAATTCCTGCCTACGCCAGTATATATATATATATATATATATATATATATATATATATATATATTTATTTTATATGTATATCAAAATATATATATATATATATTATATATATATATATATATATATATATATATATATATATATATATATATATATATATATATATATATATTACCCTATATGTAAAAACCATATTAGTTTGTAACCATATCTATATATAATGTTTTACAGTATTTTATTCGTATAGATGATAATTGAAATTGTAGAGATTTAAAATTAAAAAAAAAAAAAAATAGTACTACTTATCGCTTAAAAAATAAAACTAAAAGCCATAACAGATTTGAATCTGAGATTTTTTATTTTTTTTTATTCCTAAATGAATTTTTTGTACAAAGTCGGGAATGAGAATGACTATTTTTTTCTTACAAATCCGATTATTAATTTTATTACAGATTTGGAAATGATCGGGCCAGTTCTTTCTTATTGTGTTTGATTCATCAAATCAAAACCTGAAATCAAATTTAAAAAAAAAAGAAAAAGAAGAAATTTTAATTTTGGGGTGTTTCTTTCTTTCTTTTATTATTTTTATTTATTTTTTTTGCCAAAAAAAAGATAGTTTACAAAAAAAAATACAGCCACATCTCTAAACTGTCTGATATTTTCATCAAGTCTCAATGAAATCTGCAATAACCGTAAGGAAATAAAAACCTATACGGTGAAAACTTTTGTGGAAAGGAAAATAAATCTAAAACAGTGCTGAAAAACAAAGCCGAATCGCCCACAGGATTATTATGCGATAATTATTGAGCAATACTTTGGAAGTTTGGAGAACATATTTTATAAATTCAGATACAGAATATCATTTAGATTCTTGGAAGATAAAGTTCAAATATACATAAAATAAATATGAATAACAGGAAAATGTGCAGCTGAACGTTGTTATTAGAATGTAACAATAAGTTAATATTAGACACTATAATATAATATATATATATATATATATATATATATATATAATATATATATAATATATATAATATTATATATATATAATATATATATTATATATATATATTATATATATATATAATATATATATTATATATATAGATATATATATAACTATATAATTATATATATATATTATATCTATAAATATTATATATATATATATAATCATATATATATATATATATCATATATATATATATATATATATATAAAAATAAAAAATTATATATAATATTTATTAATATTTTATATATATTATATATATATATATATAATAAGTTATTGCATAGGGACCGACCGGGGCGGGAATTTTGCGGGGGCCGGGGCCGGGGCGGGGTTGCTATAATTAGCCGGGCGGGGCCGGGGCTAGCTAAAATTAGAAATGTAAGTCAACAAAACATTGAAGTCATGTGAAATATCAGGATAAAACATATAAAATT
>JABUQX010103042.1:45000-55000 GCA_015478945.1 Trachelipus rathkii | reverse complement strand
ACATGAGGTCAATGGTATTCAACTTGTTGTATGCCACAATTTCCAATGCAGTAGCTATAGAATATAGTTGGGTTGGAGGAAAAAAGAAGAAACCTTTTTCAGGACTTAAACTAGCGGAGGTTTTTCAAGGTAAAAACTTTAAATTTTTTAAATGTAAATTAAGTTTTGTATGTGCTACTTTAAGTTCTTATATTCTATCTCTTGTACAGCACCAGCAATACGTCTCAAAAAACCATCGACAAAGAGTTTGAAAGTTGGGGACAATTTATATAGATATATATATATATATATATATATATATATATATATATATATATATATATATATATATATATATATATATATATATATATATATATGTTAGAGAGTATATATATATATATATATATATATATATATATATATATATATATATATATATATACATTGAAACAAATGATTGAGAAAATGAGGGAGAAGAAGAATAAATTGTATTTAGGTTTTATGGATTTGCAAAAGGCGTATGATATGGTTAATAGGGAAGCTCTATGGCAGGTGTTTGTGATATATGGTATTGGTGGTAGGCTTCTGAATGGAATCAAAAGTATGTATGACGATAGTGAGGCGTGTGTAAGAATAAATGGTGTCAAAAGTGATTGGTTTAGTATTAATAGCGGAATGAGGCAGGGTTGTGTTATGTCTCCTTATTTATTCAATTTGTATATGGATGGGGTTATGAAAGAATTAGAGGTGGGGGTGGCATGAAATGGTGTTAGAATGATGGAGAATAGAGATGAGTAGAGAGTGCCCTACCTATTGAATGCGGATGATTTGGTTTTGTGTGGCGAATCTGAAGAGTTTGAGAGGATTGGTAGAGAGATTTGGCAGGGTGTGTAAAAGGAGGGGTTTGAGAGTAAACGTAGATAAGAGTAAGGTTATGGTTGTGAGTGAGGACAGTCCTCAGTGTGAAGTTATGTTAGATGGTGAGCAGCTGGAACAGGTGTCTGAGGTATATGTTGGTTGAGAAGGGAGGGGATGATGCAGAGTGTAGTAGGAAAGTTGTGAATGGCAGGAAGGTAGTTGGTGCAATTAAATCGTTGGTGAATGTAGAGGAACTAAGTCTTGAGTGCGCTAGGGTCTTGCATGAAAGTATGTTGTTACCTGTGTTATTGTATAGTAGTAAGACTATGGTCTGGAATAAGAAGTATAGATCTAAAGTTCAATGTGTTCTGATGGACAATCTTAGGGGCGTGCTAGGTGTGAGAATTGATAAAATGAGGAATGAACGTGTATTAGAGAGTTGTGTGGTGTGAAGAAAGGGGTAAATGAGAGAATAAATGAAAGTATGTTGAGATGGTTTGGTCATGTGGAAAGGATGAATGATAGTCGGTTTGTTAAGCGGATGTACAGTGGGGAGTGTGTTGGGAACAGACAGACCGGGGGTATGGTTATGGTCAACCTGGGCAAAGGGATGAACCCTTACACTGACGATATACCATATTTCTCACTAATTAATGGTACAGAGGGAGCGGTATGACTTTTGTCATATTCTTCTACTGCTTTTCTTTTCCGATGCATGTGATGCACCTTACTCCCAGTCTTGGGAAAAAAGGATGAAGAAAGAAAGGAAGAATATATATATATATATATATATATATATATATATATATATATATATATATATATATATATATATATATAAATAAAGATGAAGAAAGAAAGAATATATATATATATATATATATATATGCCTATATCACATTCATCACTCCAGCAAATACACATTTCACTCCACACCATTCATCTTCACCACTTCCTCTCAACTTTGTCTCGGTATTAACACACCAGCATATACCTTCCCTACAATAATCAATCAACTAATTCACCCTATAATTCCTACAATTCTATTTATCTACCTTACCCTTATATAAGGGTACTATCACTGATCTTCTCCAGTCCTTCGGGACTCTCTCTCTCTCTCTCTCTCTCTCTCTCTCTCTCTCTCTCTCTCTCTCTCTCTCTCTCTCTCTCTCTCTCTCTCTCTCTCTCTCTCTCTCTCTCTCTCTCTCTCTCTCTCACGTACACCGAAAAGCTTGCTAGTAGAAGAGTATGACGTTGTGTTGAAAGGAAAAGCCACACCACAAACCACTCATTTCATTATACCTTAAAAGAAAATACGATATGAGTATTCCTTCTTCCCGACGGAAACCCCCTATACAGGGATGATATATATATATATATATATATATATATATACCCACATACAAAAAATGATAATATATATATATATATATATATATATATATATATATATATATATATATATATATATATATATATATAACTTTTATATATATATATATATATATATATATATATATATATATATATATATATATATATATATGTATATATATATATATATATGTATATATATATAACATAAATCAAACCTTAGTATATATATATATATGTACTAACTATAATAACCAACCAACAACTAATATATATATATATATATATGAGTGTATATATATATATATTTATATATATATATATATGCTATATATATATATATATATATATATATATATATATACTTTATATATATATGCTATGAGTATATAAATATATATGACTCGCCGACTCTCATGCAAGAGAACGCTGGTTCAATCCTCCGCGTAGCTGTCTGAGTTTTATCTTCTGGGGGTAAGAATTAAAACTCGGCTGCGAACACGTTGGTGGCGCTGGTTTTGGTAGCCAGCCTTAAAGTTTGATTTCCTGTAGTCCCCCGTGTTACCCTCTGAGAAGGGTTAAACCAAGTTAAAAGGAAGTTTATATATATATATATATATATATATATATATATATATATATATATATATATATATATATTATATATCATATATATTCCAGATGTTGTACTTTATCATTATCTGGTTGACAAATGCCGAAATTGCTGATCCCATTAAAATTTTCCTTGTGAAAGCCAAGGAGAGGATCGAGAGATCAAAAAAGTAAGTTCTCAATTATCATCAATTAGCCTTAATTTGAAAGCATGAAGAGAAGTTATGAGGAAGATTATATTTTAATTTGAAAAATGTATAATTTGAATACCTCGGTTCTTGAATATTTAGTTCATTGTTTATTGCATGCAGATGATCAGTTTTTTATGGCGAATCAGAGGAAAGCCTGAGTAGATTGCTTGAGGGATTTGGCTGGGTATGTAAAGGAAGAGGTCTGAAAGGGAATGTGGATAAAAGTAAGTTGATAGTGATAGGTAAAAATAGGACGCCATGTAGAATTAGTTTTGGATGGTGAGCAATTGGAACAAGTACTATGTGAGTTCAAATACTTAGGTTGCATGTTCGATGAAAAGGGAACGGATAATGCTGAGTGTAGTAGGAAAGTTATTAGTGGTAGAAAAGTAACTGGAGCGAGTAGGTCCTTGGTAAATACAAAGGGACTAAGTCTTGACTGTACTAGGATTTTACATGAGAGTATGTTGTTACCTGTGTTACTCTATTTTGGTGAAAGTATGGTGTGGAATGATAGGTATAGATCAAAGGTGTAAGCTATCGAAATGGATAATCTCAGAATTGTGATAGGTGTAAGAAGAACTTATAAAATTAGGAATAAGTTTATTCTAAGTACATGTGGTGTGTAAAAGGGTATAAATGAGAGAATTAATGAGAATATATTAAGATGGTTTGGTCATGTAGAACAAATGGATGTATAAAAGTGAGTGCGTGAAGCTTTAGAGCGGATATTTTGCTTGTGACTAACTTGCACCTACAGGGCAATGGAATGGGTGGCTGTTACTGTGGCTTTTTCTTTCGACATTTTTGTCATTTTCTTCTACTAGCTATTTTTTTATCCGGTACAGCACGTACCTTAACCCCCTTAACTTTGGAGCTAAAAGGGAAAACAAAAATGAAGATGAATTTGAATACGAATACTGAAAGAGAAAGATTGGAAGATTGTGTTTACCGTATGAGTCATTAATGAATGATTTTGAAATGTAAGGTGAAATAAAATTATGATATCTACTTGACTCTTTGATGTGCACATGGAGCATGTGATATATGCGTAGTTTGAAGCCGAGATGCAAGGGAAAGCATTCGATTGACCTTAAAGGAAAATAAATATATATTTCAAGCTTTTATGCAGATGACTAGAGAATCTGTATGAAAGGAAGCGTAGATTTCATGTGTATATAAAGTTGATTTTGGTTTCCTTTTCTATAGGAAATGTAACGAACACCCATGCGCAGATACGATTACTCAAGAATAAGCGATTTATTCAGGGAGAATCTCGAGGATGAAGATAAGGTGGAACTTCGTGCAAAAATTGATTTTTTTTAATTCATTCATAAGAATACGTGCTAATTTCTGTAATTAAATAATGTTATTCAAATTAATAGAAAACAAAGTTTACAAATTAACATTACTCGATTTTATTTTCCCAATGTATTAATTAATTTTCTCTCTCTCTCTCTCTCTCTCTCTCTCTCTCTATATATATATATATATATATATATATATATATATATATATATATATATATATATATATATATATATATATATATATATATATTTATTTTTATTTATATTTTCCATCTCCGATGTAGGGCTTTTGCCCTGTCACTTAGACCAGCATTTTCTTCCTTCTGGCAAAGAAACTCTTGGTCCTAGAGCACTCTAGAAAAACGTTTCTGGGCGCAATGGTTTCCAATGCTAGTCCTTGAGTTATACACTCAGGTAGGGTTTCACCCTTTCAGTGGAACTAGCATCTTCTTCCATTTAGCCTCGAAACTCGTTCTCCCAGAGCTCTTCAGAAGATCGTGCCTCTAGGCCATAAGATTCTAATGCTGGTCCAGGAGTACTGCAAGCATAAAAGTAAAGGACCGGGTTGCTAGCCCTGTCGCCCCTGAACTATGCGAAGAAAGAAAGTCTTCATATGTCCTGACTCTGGCGAATATCCATTCTTCTTATATTAGACATATCAATACTCCACCAGATACTACAGGTACCCACATTTATATATATATATATATATATATATATATATATATATATATATATATATATATATATATATATATATATATATATATATAGTCTGGTACATGACCACCTTGTGTGTGTGTGTGTGTGTAATTTTGATTTCATGTACCTCTTGTAGCATGCCTATATGATTAAATTAACATTGAATTTGAGTGGCCTGCGTTAATTAGATGTACGTGTTGGTTAAAGGTTATGATTGAAATTAAAGCATGTCATGATTATTAGTGAATCGTGTGTTTGAATGAATGTAGTGGAATGTGAATGGTTTAAATTGACAGTGTAGCGAGGTAAGAACATGAAATATCTGTTCATTTAACTACCTGAGAACATTCTGTGAACATCCGCCTGAATTTTAAGAATGTTTCTAGAATATACACAATGTTAAGGCAATATTTTGATATATATGGTTTCTGCAATGTGTGGAAAGCGTGTGACATATGTTACCAATCTTCTGAAACGTTCTTCTGTATAACCTTCGAAAATAACAACAACAAAAATAACAAGCAAGGTACCCTCCACTTTCTATCATCACCCATTCTATATGTAGAATAAAAGACATGGAGAAATAGCACATCCTTATAAGGATGTGCTATTTCTCAATGTCTTTTATTCTATATATATAATGGGTGATGAAAGAATCATTGATTGGGAGGTCAGAAGAGGGCCTGTTAAAATGATTGAGAGTGGAGGATACCTTGCTTGTTTTTGTTATTTTCGGAGGTTACACAGAAGAACGTTTAGAAAAGATTGGTAACATATGTGCATTCCACATTGCGGACCTATATCAAATATTCCTGAACATTGTTAATGTCTGAAACATTCTTAAGGCTCCCAGGGGGATGTTCACAGAATGTTCTCAGGTAGTTAAATGAACAGATCTTTCATGTTCTTATAACATTCTTGGAACATGATAAGAATATCACGGATCATCCAAGAACATTCTCAAAACTCCTGGGGGATGTCCAAGGAACATTCTCAGGTAATACAATAGGCGGACATTTCATGTTCATGTCACATTCTCAGAACATAATTGGATCATTTGAGAATGTATTCTCAATATTCCTGCGGGATGTCTAAGGAAATTCTCAGGTAGTTAAATGAACAAATCTTTCATGTTCGAATAACATTCTTGGAACATGATAAGAATATCACGGATCTTCCAAGAACATTCTAAATATTCCTGCGGGATGTCCAAGGAACATTCTCAGGTAATACAACAGGCGGACATTTCAAGTTCATGTAACATTCTCAGAACATAATTGGAACATTTGAGTACCTGACAGGAACATTACTAATATTCCGCGAGGATGTTTTAAGAATATTCTCAGAATATATTTGTGTTATGTGTATATATATATATATATATATATATATATATATATATATATATATATATATATATATATATATATATATACATACATATATACATATATATATACACATATATACATACACATATACATATATATATATATACAAACAATTACTATTATTAACATTATTATCACTGTCATCATCACCATTATTATTATTATTGTGTGTGTGTGTGTGTGTGATTATTATTATTATTATGTATTATTATTATTATTATTATTATTATTATTATTATTAATCTATACACTATATTTCACACAAATTTAACTATATTTCACTATTGTTCATCACTATTCACAATATTTTAACCGATCTCCACAACCATTATCACTACTACCACTATCATTATTATCATTATTTTCAGCACCTCACGATCAGACGGAGAAATTTTTGTTCTCAAGTTTCGACGTTTTGGAGAAATCCAACTTCACTGTTGCCAGAATTTAATGATTTCAATTTATTGATTTCTTCTTTTAAATTTTCTTATTAATATAAAAATATCGTTTTCATAATTATAAGTTACTAAAAGGAACGTTTCCAAAATATTTACAGCTCCTCCACCTCAGTTTGATACAAAAATAATTTAATGTTTAAATTTTTCAATAATTAAAATTCCGAATAGTAAATCAAACTTTTAAGTAGTTGTTCACAATTTAAATCCTGGCAAACATTTCTTCTCAAAAGCATTCTCTTCTTGAATAATTCTTGCAGATGTTTAATTTCATTCTATGATTCCTTCTTGTATTCCTTTTCTTTTTCATCTCTCCTCTGGTTTTCCGCGTCCGCTCTCCATGACAGTCGAATCTCATGGAGATACATACATACATATATATATATATATATATATATATATATATATATATATATTTATATATATATATATATACTCTATATATACTTATATATATATATATATATATATATAAATATATATATATATATATATATATATATATATATAATATATATATATATATAGATATATATAAATATATATAATATATATATATATATATATATATATATATATATATATATATATATATATATATATATATATATATATATATATATATATCACAGATGAATTTAGAGATGAAAAAGGTTAAGCTGCATTTTCACCACTAGGAATGCTTTTAGTCATATTTTTAGTGAGGATCCACTTTTCGTAATTAATTTAGTATTTTTACCATTGTTTATAAGAATTGAGTAATTTTATCATCAATTCAATACTTTTTAGATTGTAAAATTATTTAGAATAATTTTATGAGTTTTTGCAATAATATTTAATATTGTAAGTTTATTTTGAATAATTTTAAGAAAGATTGTAAAAATATTTATAGTAATTTACGAGTAAGCGTTTAAAGAAGAAATGGTATAAAAGAGCGAGCTTTATACATACAGTGGTTCATTCCCTGTTCATTCCTTGTTTGCCGCTCTTCATATCAAGACTCTTGACGTGTATTACTTAAGTGAGGATTAAAGGGTTTAGAATAACTATTCATTATTTCATTACTACGAAACCTTCCTGGTACAACTTTGGATTTACTGAAGGATAGTAAGAAGAAAAAGGAATAGTAAGGACCTTAGAGAAGACTTCACTTATTCTTGAGGACCAAAAGAAGATTCAGGAGGAAACTTAAGAAGAAAGTAAGGAAGCTCTTATACAACGGCTGAAGCTGCTCGACGGGAATTTAGGAAGACAGAAGTCCGCCAGAAGAATCAAAGCCAGTAACGACCTGGGAAGTGTCACAACCCTAGACAACGACCTCAGAAGGTAGACCACACATCTGTTGGAGGGCCGCGGAGGTACAAGGGACGGACTTATTGTGACATAATTGGTCGGCCTGTCCGGGAGAGCTTCTGAAAGTAGAGAAGCGAAAACTTAATTGGGGGCCTGTTCCGTGAATGATCAGTGATACACTGGAAATTTCAAGCGAAATTTGACTGGATACTTCTAACAAATTCACCGTCCTGACTGGAAGTGTTGTATAAACTTTGAAAAACTTACGAAAAAGAATGGATTATAACTTGTTGTGTAAGTTATGTCAAGAGTTAGGTTTGAAGGGTAAAGAGGCCAGAGATTTTATAGCAGAAAGAAGAGCTGCTGAGGCCGCGAGGCGAAAAGAAGAAGCCCTTGAAAAAGAAAAAGAACGAGTGGCTACTGAGAGGAGAGCTGAGAGAGAGGCTCTCGAAAAAGAGAAAGAACGAGAGGCTATTGAGAAGAGAGCTGAGAGAGAGGCTCTCGAAAAAGAGAAAGAACGAGAGGCTATTGAGAAGAGAGCTGAGAGAGAGGCTCTCGAAAAAGAGAAAGAGCGCGAATACGAGCTCAAGAGATTAGAGCTCGCGAATCAGGCGAGGATAACTTATGATGCCTCGGAAAATTTTCAAATAAGAGCCAAGGTGCTGAAGCTACCTCTATTTACCGACGGAATGGATGAAATGGGGAACTACCTTGAGCGATATGAACGATCAGAATACAATGAAGTCGAGTCAGATTTTGTTGACACCACCAAGGACTTTGAAGAAGTTGCCGAAGAAAATGGTGTCGAAGTTAAACAAGAATCTGAGACTTCGAAGAAACAGGAATGGTGCGGAAGAAGCGCCGAGCGTGAGGTCAATCAAGGAGACGCCCACGCGCGAGGAAATATAAAGGGAGCAAACCCACCGGACTGCACAGTCGAGGAAAAAGCTGAATCGGCAGCGTTGAAAACCGAATTAGAAAATTTAACTGGAGAGGACGAACCTCCAAAAATAGAGGATCAATGTGGATTCGAACGGACACTGTCTCCTATTTGGTCAACAGATTACTCAGAAGGTTTTAAACCAGACATTGAAGAATTGGGAACGGAAAAAGAATCAAGAATTGATTCGACAGATGTTTTCTTGGATTGGAATTCGAAATTTAATGAAAAGACCCAGCACTTTGCAACTTCCTTTGTTACAGGAGATTCTGCACACATGTGGCGGGATGTTAAGAGACAACCGACGGAATGTGTTGTAAAAAGAAATTGCAAGAGAAAGGGTCGGAGTTCGACAGAGTCACCTCTAACGTAGTTGACAGAAATCTTGGAGCCCACAGAAGTATGGGAGAACGTGATCGTAACCACGGCAGTAGAGGAAAAGATGTCACTGAAGAAGCGAACTTTAAAAATTCGCGAAAGAAGCTAGAGATGAACGAAAATCGTCTAGATAATTTGGAAAATAAGATGCAGACACTATGCTTATTGGGTGAAGACTATGCTTCGCAGACTTCGGTTTTAAAATATGATGTATCAAAAGAATTGACGATAGGGGAAGATGTGGAAAATAAAACTAATAAACCGCGTGATGGAAAGAATGTCCTATCGGAAAAGAAAAGATGTTGTTTAAAGGACGAGATGATCCTTCAACTTAGAGCATCAAGGTGGAACCACATACAACGATCAAGAGCACTTCGAAACGATAAGACTGAAGAATCGTTAAGAGTAAACATCAAAATGCGAATTCAGATTAAAGGACACAAGAATTTCAAGACGAGAAGATGTAAGGGCGGAATACCTTACCAGAATTCATCTGTAAGTTGTGATGAAGAAG
>JABUQX010103042.1:12500-32500 GCA_015478945.1 Trachelipus rathkii | reverse complement strand
GACATACAGTTCATGTATCCTGCATATTATTGAAATTATCACGTAGTTAGCAAAATTTCAATAAACCTTCCTCTTATATGATTTAATTGATTAGATTTTGCATGAATTGATGTTTAAGAGTGGGTAATGTGATCGTGATGTGGTTCATGATGAATTTTGCAGTGTCGTTTGTAATCATCTGAGTTGTTGACTTTTTCTTCTGCGTTGAAGTTGTATTGTTTCGCCTATGCAGATGTTTTTGTGCAATGTTTGCAAAGTATGGCTGTATATGCATGTAGCATGCTCATGGGTGGTGTTTTGGTGGATAGCGAAAGAGAACATTTTAAGGTAAAAATAGAAGTGAAAATGTTTTGGGGTATTATTGTTAAGTTTTGTGTATTTTTAGAGGATGGAAGGTAGGAGGTGTTTTGAAGATTGTTAGTTAGTGGGCGAATGTATTTTATTATAAGTATTTTGATCTTGCGTTTTTTGTAAGCTTATTGATCTGTATGTAAAATAATTTAGTTTGGGTGAACCTATTTCGGATAAGATATTCTCTTTGTTAAGATTGATATGGAGAGCAGATTCTGAGGCTCTAATGTATACGTGCAAGTGCGAGGCGTGTCCTATTTTGATGGAATGGAATGCGAGATGAACCAGTGTATTAGAACGCATTGGAGGTAGTTTTTTCGTATACAGAAAAACAGGTGAAAGATTTGCCAAGTGAGATTAGTGTGTCTAAAAAGGAAGGTGAGTTGGTATATTTCTAATGTATATTGATGGAAGATTAAGATAAAGAGAATTATAATAAGATAATTATGTTGTATTAAGGACTACGGAAAAATGTCATCAAACACCAATCGGTGCCAGTTTGAAATTTTGATCAGAAGAGGAAGGATAATGGTACAAGTTCTGTGATTCCATGTAATACTTGCTCTAGAGTAGCTGACAAAGGGATCCCATGCTGAGGTCCGTTTTTGTTTTAGGGAAGAATGAAATTTTTGAATTGCGAAAAAACTATGTTCTAAAGAGAAATGTATTAAGTTTAGTAAGGAAAGCAGGAGTATAACTAGTATTGTTGTTATTAAGAATGTGTTGTTCTACGCATACCTTGAGGGTACTGTAGGGACGGGGATCAGAAGTGCAACTAATGACCATGATCGGGAACACAACAAAACCTGTAAAATGAGTGATTGTGCCAAGGATTTAATATTACTATTTGTATGAAGGTCTATGGAATTGGTTATGTGTGTTTTAGAGATATGTTTATGAGAGGTCTTTAACCCTATACTCCTAACCAATACAAAGGTTAATCACGATTTATTACTACAACTAGCACAAGGAAAAAAGATCATCTCATTAGACAAAAAAGAAAATAACTTAAAACAGAAAACTTGTAAATAATCTTTCGCAATAGTATACTGTGTAAATTCTCTAAACCCAAAATATCATCAAAAACCATGTCAAATTAAACCTTCAGCCCACGAATGAAACCACTATACTATACTAGCTACGCCATCCTTGCAAATAGAAAAAATCAGACCCCATAGTAAATTTATTAATTGTGACTATGATTTTACAAAGGCCTTACAACAACCGTAATTAAATAAAACATACTAAAAGCCATACTACTCCATTACAAATAACATTTCAAAACAAATTAATCTTCTCCCGAAAAATATGTCTACACTGCCCATACACCAACATTAAAACACTAACAGTGATATAACCATAACCCAAGATCTATAAAGGACAAAAACATAGCATTCTCAATACTCAGACATACACTGACAAATGCAACTCATATATTATCTGACAATACACCATACCAATAATTACAAATAACCCACCAAACAATCCCTTTAATACTTAATAAAAAAACTTAAATTCCCCTATGCAAAATTTTCCAAACCTCCACACATCACTAAAAGCACAAATGTCAAATCATGTCCCAAATTCTACCGAATACCTCTGCATTGCGGAATCTAGCTTTCCCTCTCATCATGGCTAATCCATTCTCAACACCAACTCGTCCGCCATCGACAAACCTGTCAGCCTGCACTCAACGCAATTAAAAACCGCGCATAAACAATATCTCTAAACATTAATAACTCCATAGACTTCATACAAAAATCGTCCATTTCCCTCCTTCGCCCCCACCCACTTTCCCGTTTTTGCTTCACCTCCATCTTCCCTCTGTCCCTTAGTCTCCTTACCCCCCTCCCTCTGCTCGCCCCCCCCCTTCTCTCACCCCCCCTCCCCTCTTTCCCTATCCTCTTTCCCTTCTCCTACCCCTTCCTCCCTCTCTACTGCTGACCCTCTTTTTCCCCTTCCCCCTTCCTCTTCCCCCCCCCCCCCGCCTCCGCCCCCCCTCCCCTTCTCCTCCTCCTCCCTCCCTCTTATCCCTGGCCCCTCCGCGCCCTTTCGCCCTCTCCTTCCTCTTCCTGCCCTCCCCCCTTCCCCCTGCCCCGCTCTGTTGCTCCCTTCTTTCGTCTCCTTCCCCCCCCCTCGCCCCCCCCCCTCTTCCCTCCCCTTCACTCACCCTCCTCTCCTTCCTCCCCTCTCCTCTCGACTTCCCCCCCCCCTCCCCCCTTCCTTTCCTTCGCCCCCCTGCCTCTCTATGGCCCCCCACCCTCCTTATCGCACTTCTTCGGAGGTCCCGCCGCCCCTCCCTCCCTCCCTCTTCCTCCCCTGTTTCTCTCGCCTTCCCTTCCCCCCTCCGCCCCCTCCCTGCCTCTCCCCTTCGCGCCCTCCGCCTTGCTCTCCCTCCCTCCTTCCCCCCGCGCCCCTCTTCTCCGCCCTCCGTTCCCCCCCTCCCCTCTCCTCCCCCTCCTCCCGCTTTCCCCCCCGCCCGCCCTCCCCCTCCCCTCCTCCCCCCTCCCCTTCCCCCCCACCTCCCCATCCTCCCCCCCTCCCTCCTCCCCTCGCTCCCCCTGCCCCCCCACCTTCCCCTCCCTCCCCCACCCTCCCTCTCCCTTCCCCAGATACCCATTGTCCACCCCCCCTCTTCACTCAACCCCCCCCCACCCACCCCCTGCCACCTCTCCCCGCCCTCCCCCATCCCTTGCCCCCCTTGCCGCCCCCCCCTCCCTCGCTCGCCCCCCCCCCCTTCCCCGCCGCCCGCGTCCGCCCGCTTCTCGCTGCTCTCCCCGCCCCTCCACCTTCCTCCCTCCCCCCCCCCCTTCCCCCTTCCCCTCCTCATCCCCTCTCCTTCAACACCCCTCTCATCCCCCCTCTCCCCCCCTCCCCCAGCCCCTTCCCTGCCTCCCCTTGCCTCCCCCTTTCCCTCCTTTCCCTCTCTGCCCGCCCCCCACTCTCGGCCTCTTTCCCCCCCCTTCCTTCCCTTCCTCTCCCCCCCTTCCCCCCCTGCCCCCCTCTATTCTGCCCGACCTCCCCCCCCTCCCCACCCCCTACTCTTCCTCTTCTTGCTCTCCCCCCCCCTCCCCCTCTCTCCTCTTCCCCTCCTCCTGGTTCTCTCGTTCCCCCCCTCCGCACCCCGTTCCTCCTTTTTCCTCCGTTCTTTTCGCCTTCCCCACTCCTTTCACGCATCCCCCGGCCCCCTCTTTCTCCCCCCCTTCCCTCTCCACTTCACTTGCTCCTTGCCCCCTCCCTACATACCCGCACCCACGCTTCTTCGCCACTCTTTTGTTCCTCCTCCTTCCCTGTGTTTTCCCCCTCGCGGCCCGCCTGCAGCTTCTTGCCTCCGCGCCCGCCTTTGCCCTTGTTTTCGACCTCATCCCCTCCCCTCCTTGATCTCGCCCCTCTTCCCCTGTTCCCTTTCCTTCTGTTTCCCGTTTGTCTACTCCTTCTTTTCCCTTCTCTTTGCTTTTCTGCCCCCGTGGTTTACGCCCCCTCCCTCCCTCCCCCCCTCCGTCCGCCGTCGCTTTCTCTTTCCTCCCCATCCTCTCTTCTCTCTTTCTCTCTCTCTCTCTCTCGTGCGTCCTTTCTCTTCTCTCCTCTCCTCTTCCTCTCTCTCCTCGTCTCTCTCTCTCCTCTCCTCTCTCTCTCTCTCCTCTCTCTCTCTCTCTCTTTCTCTCTATCTCCTCTCCTCTCTTCTCTCTCTCTCTCTATCTCTCCTCTCTTACCTTCTCTCCCCTCTCGCTCATCTCTCTCTCTGCTCTCTCTATCTCTCTCTCTATCTCCCTCTCCTCTCTCTCTCCCCTCTCTCTTTCCCCTTCACTCTCTCCTCCTCTCTCTCTCTCCTCGGTCTCTTTCCTCTCTCTCTTCGTCTACTCATCTCTCGCCTCGCCCTTCTCCTTCTCTCTCTCTCCCTCTCTCATCTCTCTCATCTCTCTCTCTCTCGTCTCCTATCTCCTCTCCTCCTCTCTCTTTCTCTCTCCTCTCCCTCTTCTCTTCTCTCTCCTCTCTCTCTCCTCTCGTCTATCTCTCTCTCTCTCTCTCTTCTCATCTCTCTCTTCTCTCTCTATATCTCTCTCTCTCTCTCTCTCTCATCTCCCTCGCTCTCTCTATCTCTATCTCTACCTCTCTCTCTCCCCTCCTTCTCTCCTCTCTTCTCCCGCTCGTCTTCTCTCTCTCCTCCTCTCTTCATCTCTTCTCTCTCCTACCTCTCTACAGCATCGCTCTATCTCTCTCTCCTCTCTCATCTCCTCTCCTCTTCCCTTGTCGCGTACCTCGCAGCCCCCCACTTCCCTCCGTTTTCCACTCTACTCCTCTTCGTATCGTCTCTCTCCCCTCTATCTCTCTTCTCCTCTCCTTTCCTCTCTCTTAGTCTCTCTCCCTCTCTCTCTCTCTCTCTCCTCTCTCTATCTATCTCTCTCCTCTCTCCTCTCCTCTCTCTCTCTCTCTCTCTTCCTCTCTCCCCTCCAGCTCTATCTTCTCTCTTCTCCTCTTCTCTCTTCTCCTCTCTTCACCTCTCCCCTTTCCTCTCTCTATTCTCTCTCTCGTCCTCATCTTCTCTCTCCTATATCAATTCCATTATCTTCTCTATCTCTCTCTCTCTATATTCTCTCGTTCATCCTCCATCCCAAGCATATTTTCTCCGTACTCTCTCTCTCTCCTCCTCTCTCTCTTTCTCCTCTCTCTCTCTCCTCACTCTCTCTCGTCTCCTCTCTCTCCTATATCCTCCTCTCATATCTCTCCTCTCTCTCTCATCTTCCTTCTCTCAACTACGTCACTCCATTTCTTCTCTCTCTCTCTCCCTTGTTCTCTCCTCTCTCTCTCTCTCCTCTCTCTCTCTCTCTCTCTCTCTCTTCTCTCTCTCTCTGTCCTCTTCTTCTCCTCTCTCATCTATCTCTCTCTCTCTACTCCTCTCTTCTCTCTTCTTCTCTCTCTCTTCTACTCTCTCTCTCTCTCTCCTCTCTCTCTCTCTCGTCTCTCTCTCTCGTATCTCTTTCTCTCCTCTCCTCCCTCCCTCTCCTCTCTCTCTCTCTCTCTCTTCCTCTCTCTCTCCTCTCTCTCCTCACCTCTCTCTCCTCTTCTCTCTCTCTTCTCTTCCTTCTCTTTCTCTCTCTCACTCGCTCTCTCTCTCTCCTCTCTCCTCTCTCCAGTATCTATGCACTCTCTTATATCTTCGTCTCTCCTCCTCTCTCTCTCTCCCTTCTCCTCTCCCTCTCTCTCTGTATTCTCTCTCTCTCTTCTCTGTCTCTCTCTTCCTCTCTCTCTTCCTTCTCTCCTCTTTATCTCTCTCTATCTCTCCTCTCTCTCTTCTTCTCTCCTCTCTCTCTCCCTCCTCCTCTCTCTATCCTCTCTCTCTCTCTTTCTTCTCCGCTCTCTCTCTTCTCTCTCTCTCTTCTCTCTCTCCGTCATCTCTCTCTCTCTATCCTCTCTCTTCTCTCTTCTCTCTCCTCTCCTCCTCCCCTCCTCTCTCCTCTCTCTCCTCTCTCAATCTCTCTCTCTCCTCTCTCTCTCTCCTCTCTCTCTTCTCTCTCTTCTCTCTCTCTTTATCTCTTCTCTCCTCTATCTCTCTCCTCTCTCTCTCTCCTCCACCCCTCTCTCTCTCTCTCTCCTCTCTCATCTCTCTCTCCCCTCTCTCCTCTCCTCTCTCTGTCCTCTCATCCTCTCTCTCTCTCCTCTCTCCCTCTTCCTATCCTCTCCTTCCTGCTCTCTCCTCTCTCTCTCTCTCTCTCTCTCTCTATCTTTCCCCTACATCATCCTCTCTCCTCTCCTTCTCTCCCTTTCTTCATCTCTCTCCTCTCTCTCTCTTCGTTTCTCTCTTCTCTCTCTCTCTCTCTCTCTACTCACCTCTCTCCGTCCCTCCTATCTCTCTCCTCTCTTTTCTCTTCTCTCTCTATCTCTCTCTCTCTCTTCTCCTCTCCCTCTCTCATCTCTATCTCTCCTCATCTTCTCTCTCTCTCGTCTCTCATCGTCTCTCTCGTCTCTCCTCTCTCTCTCTTCTCGTCCTCTACTTCTCCCTTCCTTGGTCCCTCTCACTCCTCTCTTATCTCATCTCTCTCTTTCTCTCTCATTCTATCTCTCTCCTCGTCCTCTCTCTTTCTACCCCTCTCTCTTCTCTCTCTCATTCTCTTCCTCTCTCATCTCTCCTCCTCCTTCTCTCTCTCCTCTCCTCCTCTATCTCTCTCTCTCTCTCTCTTCTCTCTCTCTCTTTCTCTCTCTATCATCTCTCCTCTATCTCCTCTCTCCTTCTCTCTCTCCTCTCTCTCTCTCCATCTCTCTCTCTCGCTCTATCTCTCTCTCTCTCTTCTCTCTTCTTTTTTCCCGTCTCCCCCGCTCCGCCCGGCCTCTTCCCGGCGGGTGTTTCCTCCCCCCCCTTTTCCCCATCCCTCGTCCTCTCCTCTATCTCTCTCTCTCCTCTCTCTCCTCTTCTCTCTCTCTCTCTCCTCTCTCTCTCTCTCCTCTTCTCCTCGTCTCATCTTCCTCTTTCTGTTCTCCCTCCGTGATTCAAGTGACCCCGCCCACGTCCGGCGCGCCGTCTACAATGCACGTGACACAGATCTGCTACTCGCGATTCGACGCACACACACCGCCTTCCAGCTCTTCGACTCGCCTGCCTCGGCTTCGGCCGGCATGAGCCCTCCCGTCATCTGAGCTTGTTGCCACTAGTCGCTCGGCCTGCCCGTCGCGTCGAGAGCTGGCGATTGATCGTCTCGCCGCTGCTCGATCCGCTCGCGAGCCGTCATGATAGGCCTGGATCCCGTCCCTGACTCGCCCAACCTGGGACTGCCTGTCGGCTCGCCGTGACCTCAAATCAGTCGACACTGTCCTCCTTCTCACACTTTGCCTCGCCTTCTCTCCTGGCTTCATGGTTTCACTTGGTGCTAGAAAAACACATGAAAATGTAACATATATATATATATAACAAAAAAGCGAAATAATAATAATAACACACTTAGACATTCATATAAATAACGAAAACTAAAACAAACAATTCACCAATACAACAATAACTAATATAAATCCACACATATAATAGTCAAACAAAACAACCATCCTAAATCAACACAAAAACTAAAAACGAAAAAAAAAAAAAAAACAAAGTAAAAAAAACAAAAAAAAATCAAACAAAAAAAAAAAAAAACAAAAAAAAAAAATTGTACAAAATTAAAACATATAAAAAAAACTAAAAAAAAAACGATAACCCCCCCCCCCCAAAAAAAACAAAAGAAAAAACCAAAAAAAACAACCCCAAATACTAAAAATCATCTAAACAACTCTATACATGAAATCAATCAATCTTTCTTTACAAAACACTCAATAAACCATGCCCTTACATAAAATAAAATAAATACAAAGAATCGAATACAATATAATAAATAAATATCTAGAAATAAAAATACATAACAAAAAAAAAGAAAAAATAAAATAAATCGATATTAAATATTAAAAAAAATGAAATGCTAATATCTTTCAAAATAAATAAAAAATAAAAAAAATAAAAAAAGAACTATAAATAAAACAATAAATAAACAAATAATCTAATATAAATTTTACTATAATTAAAGAAATATATATACAAAAAATAAAGAAATAATGGTGAAGACAAATAATGATTACCAACAGTTAATATAAAAGTAATAAAAAATACCAAATATTAATTATATTCAATAAATCTCCTCTCTCATAAATAAAAATACATAAGAATCATCATATAATAAAATAAAACAAAAAACATTTTACAAAATGAAATTATCTAACATATAAAATAAAAAACCTGCTATCAATACCATATATCAATAAAATAGCAAATTACGAATATATAATAAAATTATTAAGTATATAAATTATATATATATAATAATATATTAGAAGAATATTAATCTAAACATAAAATGGAAGTTGAAAGTATTAAATAGAATAGATAATAAAATAAAAAATTAATAAAAGAAATGCAAAGTAATAATGATATATAAGAAATTATATATGTGATTATTATGATAAGATATAAATAAATATATAAAATAATTAACAAAAATAGCATATTACAAATAATAAGATATTAAACAATGAATAGTAAGTAGTATCTAGTGCAGTGTGGTGAGCATAGGTGTTATAAAATAAATTAAACAATTATATAATTTAGTTCTAAAGTATATGTTAAATATATAAAATAAATCATAATAACTAATTAAACAAGATATACCTATAGACATATAGTATCTATGTCGCATATTTATGAATACCAACAGATAATTTATATATAAATAATATGGAAACATCAATATACATATCCAGCATATATCAGAACATCAATTAATTATAAATATTCAGGTATAATCGAACTAAATTCTCAATCACAGCCTTCATTTAGTCCACAAGAATCAGGAATAAATAAGAAAGAAAATATGAAAAGCATTCGATATTTACCAGTAGAATATTGGTAAGAGTGAGCATAATAATTAAATCTTGTGGTACATACATATAAAAAAAACGCTACACAAATAAAATTAAAATATATATTCGGAAAATTCAATAACAATAACAACATGATACCAAAATAAGTATAAACACACACGATAAATATAAATAAGAACTTCTTTATAGCTATTCAACTATCGTACTAAATATAAATTTGAATGAAAATAAAACAAAAAAAAAAAAAAAAAAAAAAAACAAAAAAAAAACAAAAAAAAATAAATTTACATAACACAAAAATTTTATTATAACTACCTGACATATTACTGATAATATAACAATGCACACTATCACAAACACTTATTAATATTCTCACATTAATCCTATGATCATAGACAAAAGAAAATAAATCAAAATAATGTATATTAGATAACATTGACCACACATAGACACACAAAGCAAATATATATAATAAGAACACTACACACAACCGAGTACTCATAACGAATAAAAATATCTCAAAAATAAAAAAAAAAAACATAAAATGATTAAAATAATAATAATAATAAAAAAAATAAAAATAAAAATAAATATAAAATATATAAAATAAAAATAAATACATATAAAAAGAATAATAAAATAAAAATAAAAAATAAACAATAATAAATACATAAATAAAATAAAATATAAATAAAATAAAAATAAAAAAAAAAAAACAATAAAATAAAGAATAAAGCATAATGTTCATACTGAAAAAAAATAATATACACACTAAGGAAGCATAAGGTTCAAATAGATAAAGCATAGAGAAATAATAAATAATAAAAAAAATAAAAAAATAAATATATAAAAAAAAAAATATATAATAAATAATAAAAAAAAAAATAGATGAAATAAATAAAAAAAAAAAAAATAAATAATAAATAAAAAAAATAAAAAAATAATATATAATAATGAATAAAAAAAAAAAAAAAAAAAATAACATAATATAAATATAAAAATAACAAAAAATAAAAGATATAAAAAAATAACAATAAATAAAAAAAAAAAAAAAATAAAAAAAAAAAAATAAAAGTAAAATAAATAAAAAAAAAAAAATAATAATAAAAATAAATAAATAAAACACATAAAATACAAAAAAATAAATAAGAATATAAACAAAAGTAAAGAAAAATATATACTCATAATATTATATAAGTACATAATGATAAGCATAATATCATATTAAAATATAAAATATAAAGAATACGAGAATATATAAATATATATAATATTATAAATATAATAATATTATATATATAATATAATAATTAACAACAATATATAATTATTTATATAATATTATTAAAATATATAATTATAATATATACTATAACAAAATATAATATATATATATATATATTATATATATACTCTATATTAGTAAATACTAATACTATATATATATATAATACTATATTTAATACACATCTATAGACTATTTATAATCAGGATGAATTATTTTAGTATTTTATTGATTTTTTTTTAAAATCAATCGTTGAATTTTTTCTATTTTTTATGGTTTTTATTCAGATTTTTAACGTCACGCGATATATAAGTTGTAACTTGCAAATTATATGTCGCACGTGACGTTACGAATCAATAAAATCACAAATATCAAAAAATCTAAAAAATCAATAATATTTTTTTAAAAAAATCAAAAAAACTTGCATTATTTTGAAATTTGGATTTATATAAATATATATTACTAGTAGTATATATATATACTACTATTATATATATATATATTATAATATAACAGCAATATTACTATCATATATATATTTAAATATAGTTATTCTCTCTAGATATAAGTATATATAATATTATATATATATATTTATATATTAAATATATATACTTTTATGTATACCTACATTATATATATACTATATATATATATATATAATATATAATATATAGTATATATATTATATACTATACTATATATATATATATTATATATATATTATATTATATTTATATTTATAGTACTATATATATATATATATTATATATATATATATATATATTATTATTTATAAATCATATAGCTTACGCAACTATTTCGTATAGATACTATATTTATATATTATTATATATATATTATATATATTATTATATAATAATATATATAAATAGTAATATAGTATAAATATAAATATAAATATTATATATATACTAAAACTATATATACATATATTATATATAGTATATATATATATAGGTATTCCATACCTTATATATATATATGTATATATATATATATATTTTTAATATACTATATATTTCATACCTATATAATATATCTGTCTAAATATATATAATATATATACTATAATATTACCTACGCGTAATTATCATCTTCATATAGTAATCACCCATCTGCTCACTTCTGTCACGTATAATATAATAGTTAATATCACTTCACTTATATACCATCATCATCATCATCATTCATCAATGTATATATACTATAGATAAATAGAATATATATAATACATACATAGTACTGTATATATATATATATATACTATATATTATACTATATTAAATATACTATATTTTTAAATATCAGCGTTTTATTCTAGATATTATATTATATATAAGATTATTACACAGTATTACTCAGCCATTCATATATACGTACATATATATACATACTCCTTAATACTATACGCCTATACCTATATACAAAGTACTTTATATTTATATAGTAGCATATATTAGGACTATTACTATGTAATAATTATATTATATAGTATATATATATATATATATACTACTATTTATATCATAAAATATATATACTATATCCTAATTATTACATATTATATACTTATGCAATATACCATATATCACTAATATAATATACTACGTACGCCCTATTCATTACTTATTATATGTATAGATTATATACTAACTAGTAACTAGCTACTTATGTATTCTAAATATCATCTAGTACTATAATATATACTACACTAAACTTATATATAATTCATAGTACACTCGTAATCCACCATATAATAATACTAATATAAATATATACTGCAAATGAATGTTATAAAATAATAGTCATGTACCTAGTATAAACTAATATAATATATCATATTTACATCGTATAATCATATATATTTCTCATCTATACTATCTAGCCGTCATATAATATATATATTATTATATATATATATATACCTCTACATATATACTATATATACATATATATATATATATAAATATAGTATATATAATATTATTATATTATTATATTCTATTATCATATATATATACATATAATAATATAATAGTAATTATATATATATCTTAGTTATAACTACCTATATATCATATTAATCTTAGTTTACTTCAACTCTTTACTATCTGCTCACACTTATCTCTTTTTTACTATTCATTCTTTTACATACTATTTTAATTGTTTACATTTAGTTATTTAATTCATCATTATATTTCACTATACCTTAACTATAATTCATATCTGTGCTATATTACTATTTAAATAACCTTGTTATTCATACTATTCCATCACTTCAATATCCTATATAATCTTAATATAATATATGAAATATACTTAATTATATATATACTATATTATATCACACATAGTATATACTTATCACTACTTATTATATATACTATATTATATATATTAAATAATTATACTTATAATATACATATATATAATTAAAGAGTTATACTATTATATATATACTATATAATAATATAATATATATATATACTATTATAAGTATATATAGATATACGATCGATATTATATATCTTCTTCTGTCAGTTCATCACCTTTTTTTCCGAAGATCGACTCAGTAACGGTTCGCTTCTAATGCCATCACGAAAAATAAGTACAATAAGCTGATCTTAGGTAACGTATATTATGAGAAATGCTCGAAAGCAAAAAGCCCACTGCTGCTAGCATAGCATACCCACCTCGGATTCTACTTCTTATAATTAGTAAGTATAGTCTCTGTTCGCCAATCAGTAATAATCCCAACCCTAAGACTTCACGGGACCGCAACGATTCTTCACCATGTAATGTCCTTATTTAGGGTTCATCCCTGGCCCAGTGGGCCACTACCATATACCCATCCCTACAACACCCCCCATTCTTCCTCTTTATGCTGCACCTTCTCTTCTCGCCTCTGCCAAACTCACAACTTCTCTCTTGCATAAAGACATTCCTTTACTCGATCTCACTCCACTTTCTTTTCTTCGGCTGCTCACCAGCGGTCTTCCCAACACATTCACCACCTATACATCCGCTTATACAACCGATATCATTCATTCTCTTGTCCACTATGACTAAACCATCTTCAAATACTTTCATTTATTCTCTCGTTACTCCTTTCTTCACAATTCCCTAGAACTTTCATTCCTCATTTTATCAATTCTTCTCGATCATACCTACTAACATATCCCTGAGATTGTCAATCTTGATGCATTGTATATCTATACTTCTATTCCAGACCATAGTCTCACTACTATACAATAATACAGATAACAACAATACCCTCATAGCAAGACCCAGCGCAACTCCAGATTTAGCTTTACACTTCACATAACGATTTAATTGCACCCAGGGTTGAGGAGTTCACAACTTTCCTACTACCACTCTGCATCATCCGTTGCCCTTCATCCAAACATATACCATACCCTAAATATTTAAACTTCAGACACTTGTTCCCAGCTGGCTCAACATCTACCATAACTTCCACCACTAGCGCAACTTACCTCACCCACAACCATTACCTTACTCTTATCTACGTTTACTTTCAAACCCCATCTTTTACACACCCAGCAAATTCTCTACCAATCTTCTCAACTCTCTTCAGATTTCATGACAAGAAACCAAATCATCCGCATAATATAATAGGCAAAGGTACCCTCAACTCATCTCCATTCTCCATCATTCTAGTACACCATTTTTCCTACCATTCCCCACCTCGAACTCTTTCCATTAAACCCCGTCCAAATAAATTAATTAACCAAGAAGACATAACACAACCCGTCTTACTTTAATATAATTACTTAAACAATCACCACATATTTATTCTTACACACCCCTCACTATCCTCATACATACTTTGATTCCATTCCAGAAGCATACCACCAACCACCATTACTATCTACTAACACCTGCATAGATCTTCCCTATTAAACCCTATCATACGCTGTTGCCAAATCCCTGAACACCTGCAGTTCCCAACCCGAATCCTTCTTCTCCTCATTTTCTCATCATTTGTTTTAATGTTAAGATTTAATCCACACATCTCCGTTCTACCACTCTAAACCCACCTGTTCTTCAACCAATCAGTCCCTTCAGTCACTCGACGCACTCTTTCGACTAATAAACTACCAGCAAATATCTTCCGTACAACACTCAATAACTTAATAAACTAATTCCTATAATTTCTACAGTTCCCCACGATCATCACCCTACCCTATTTACGGATAAGGGTACTAATACATTCCTCTCACCACATCACTTCAACTATACCCTTCCATAAACGACTCATTATTACACAACTTCCAAAATCCCAATCAATCACCATCTCACGCTATATCTTGATCATTTCACCCGTAATTTCACATATACATGCAGATTTACCATTCGTCAACCTTTCTCATTCTACCATTACCTCCTCCTTGCAAATAAACCCTCATCCAAAATACCTATTCCTTTCCTGTTACACCATCAAACCCACTACCATTCTCAATCTCCTCTTCATCATCACTGTCAATGATTGTCGCAGATTTCGAATCTTCTTGCCACACCTCCCTCACATTCAATTTCATCAGTTAACCAACAAGCCACCAATTCCCAATTCATATATTTCGTGAGCAGCGTTCCCTTACTCTCATTTCGCGACTTCCTTACATAAAGCGTCGATTCCCTTAACGTCCCATACATCATCCTCCTTCCAAACCTGTTCATTTTACCTCTTTCTCCTCCTACGTATGCCAGCCTTTATATTTCTTTTTTCCTCCTTATATAATTAAAAGCATCTTTCTTTTGACTTCATCATTTGATTTTAGGTACATTCAACCACGATCTTTTTACTTTACGCGTGAAATCACCTCTTTCCATTCCACCACTCCCTGGTTAACATGTCTTACTTCCTACTTTAAGCACAACCACATACTTCTTTTGCACTGCCAAACAATTGCTTCCTTTGTTGTCCCAAGCTTGCGAGCGCTCTTATACACTTATCCTTATTACCTTTTCCACTTAACTTCTCACTCTTATATCTACTACCCACTTCCGTATCACCTTCCTCTCCATCAAGCCCCAACTAACTAATCTTAACCAACACAAAATCAATCATACTTTTCACTTCTCGATACCCATCTCTACCTACACCTAACTCCTATATATTATCGAATACTCTTGTGTTAAAGAAAATATACTTAAACATAAAAGTTATCCTCACACAAATCAATCACCTTCCTACCATCCATTTCTCCCACACACCGAAAAACCACCTGTATGTATACCCAATCCCCTTTTTGATCCCACCTATCCAACCATCTCTGGTCTCCCCGAACACTATTTAATCTGAAGCTCCTACTCACAGCATCCAAAACATCATTCAGATTAATCCCAAAAAATCGTACTCTCTTCAACGTTCCCTCAGATGGCCATACGTCACAACCACACATACCTTGACTTTACAAACTTAAATTAACCTTTAAATATCTACCAACTAACAAAATCTAAAATAGCTCTGTACACAAGTCACTCATCAAAATTGCAATTCCTTCTCTCCCCCACTCATTCCTTTCCACACCAGCACACACACTTACAAATATATATATATAATTCATATATTATATATATATATATATATATACTATATATATATAATATACTATATAATGTGTATAGTTATATATATATATATATATTATCATATATACTATATATAGACTATATATATACTTTGACCGTATATCCTACTATATATTATAGAATATACTATAAATACTATATACGTATATATATAGTATATATTATATATATATATCATATATTACCGACTATTTTTTACCCGTACTCGTCACGTACCTATATATATATACTATTAATATACTATATATCCAATATATATATATTATAATAATACCATCATTTATATACTCATATTATCATATTAGTATATATATTAGTATATAATCGATACTGCTTAGAAAAGACAACAAAATCCACAAGTAATAAAATTCTACGTGTTGGATATTTTCTGGAGTATTCAGATCTTAAAAGAAAGATATTCTCTTTTTCGACGGAAGCTGGCATTGTTCAGCTCCTTTATTTTTGTCCACGCTGACGTCCTAATTGACAAACTTGTTCAACAATAAATATTCCTTGAACAGTTTTCCAGAACGATAAACGGCTAAAATACGATTTATGAACTCGGTTTTGCAGTATACAGACGACTCTGTAAAAAAGTATTCATATCATCGTTCCACTTGTGCGGTGCTAACGTGAAGATTTGCTTCAATTAAAAAGTTTAAAAATTGGATTTTTGAATTTTGTTACGAAAAATGTGTCTTAAAATTCTACATAATCAACTATGCGTTATAAATATAGGTCATATATTTAGGGATTTTCAAATGAAGTTAATGCCAGTAATTAGTGTACGAGGGAAAAATATCAGTATCTAAGGTGAGAATGTTTAATTAAAGCAATTATGTGAAATACTATGCGTATAGTATAAGTAAACTTTAGGCATTTCTAAAGCTGAGAGATTTGCATAAAATTGATAGATAAGTTTAAAATGTAAATACCAAGATCGTTAAGTTAGCAAATGTCAGTGAATTAGGTTATGATTGAAATACGTGTAGGAAAGATTTTATAGAAAAGCAAATACTATCGTGTAGAGTAAAAGCGAATGAATATAGGAACGAAATAGTGTTAGTTGTAGTATATATATTATTATTATTATTATTATTATTATTATTATTATTATTATTATTATTATTATTATTATTATTATTATTATTATTATTATTATTATTTATTATTATTATTATTGTTATTACTAATCTATTATAAATAATTAAATTATTATTTCAATTGTTTTTAGCAAAATGTTGAAAATATTATTATTCATTAGTGATTATTATTATTATTACGAATATGGAATAAATTTTATGGTGGGTATTTTGTGCTTCTGGGCATATTATTATTATTGATTTTTAGCTTGTTATTTTATAGTATTATTCGTGAATACGAAATGTGAATAGCTTCCCACCACTAGTTTTGTTGTATGATTCGAAATACGAGTGTTTGTTTATTTAAGTGTAGCAGTTGGTATTGCTAGACTTATTATTATTTTATTATTATTAACTTAATTATTATTATTAGTTATTATTATTTTATTATTATATTATTATTATTATATTATTATACTTATTATTATTATTATTATTATTTATTATTATTATAATAAACCTCAACAAAACCCACTCTTCAAGGAACACTGTCGTCGCAACTATATTGTATTATTATTTTTAATTATTATTATCTACATACTATTAATTTTGATTCATTCATTTCATTATTATTATTTAGTTATTATTATTATATATTATATTTATCATTATCTATTATCATTATTTTCATTATCATATCGATATCATTATCATTATCATTATCATTATCGTAAATTATCACTATCATATTATTATTATTATTATTATTATATATATTATTATATTATTCATTATTATATTATATTATATTCATTATTATATTATTATATTATTATTATTTTATATTACTTATTATATATTATTAAATATTTATTCATTATTTTATTCATTTTATTATTATCTATCTATTATTATTATTATATTAATTGATTATTACATTATATTATTTATTTGTCATTTATCTATCATTTATTACTATTACTGTATCATCCATATTATTACTCATTATATTAATCATATATAATTAATAATGTATATCATATAATTAATTAATATTTATTATAGATTATTATCAACTTTTATTTAGATTTCTATGTTTACCATTTTATGCAGTGAATATTCAAATCAAAGTTCGTATATATGTTCTGGTAATAAGTAAAAAACGATCTAACACTCGGGTATTATGATATTATTATTATTCATATTATATAATTATTATTATTATTATTATATATTATTATTATTATTACTCTATTATATTAATATTATTATTATGTATTATATTATTTTCTGTTAATACTTATTATATAGTATTATTATTATTATATTATTATTATTAATTTATATTATTATATTATTATTACTTATCTATTATTATTATTATTATCTATTATTTATTATTTATCACTATGTTGCGAGTATTTATTAATAATTGACTTTACTATCACGATCACTATCTATATATTATGTGCATCATTATATTATTCATATACTCAACTTATAGTCATTATTATACCCCATCACACACACACAGTTAGATTATACTGTTCTCTCCACTCACGGTAACTGTTATCTACCTTCTCGTCATTCATTGAGTAATTTCCAACAATTTATCATAATACGATGTCACACTCCTATTATTATTATATATTTATAATCACTATTATTATTATTTATTAAGTAACATTATGAATTGTAACTCTAGAATCGATACAACTACTTGAAATTTTTAAGTAACATTTTAAATGGTAAATCTAGAATGAATCTCCTGTTAACAATTGATTTCAAAGTTTTTGTTAGTATTGTTTTTTTTCAAAGTTTGCACTATAACAGGCATATTCATCCGGTGTCCTCGACGCACCCATCTCAAACCTAATATTTATAAGCTAGTAAATCTAGAATGATATCTCCTACAATTGATTTCAAAGTTCTTTGTATTATCCATTATTATAATCCTTTTTTTCAAAGATTGCACATAACAGGCATTTCCCAATTCTTGGAGTTGAATAACTCTAGGTTATTGCTACCTTGAATCGAACCCTGACCCTCTGCTTCGTAACTTATAGTAGGTCTACTACTTAACCACGGTAGCTAAATAATCAGCTTCAGGGACAAACACTTGTTGATTCATAGACCAAGTCTTTATTAAATATGTAGAATTATATTAAAAGATATAAATAAAGATATAAAATAAAAAAAAATATAAGATATAGATATAAAAAGATATAAAAGTTTAGTAAATTTTATCGGCTAAGCAGATGTTGATAGATTATGTCTTTGTGGATCAATTAAAAATACTGGCAACTGATTTAAATTCCAGACATTAATTTAAAAGAAATGTATTTTCCATTTTTTATATTTCAGCTATTCTTAGATTGGGATTTTAGAAGCAGATTGGGAATTTTAGGAAATACTGAGAAAAAGACAAAATTACGAGTCTGTTAAAATTATACTCAATACTAAACGGAAGAGGATGAATCAATGATGAGACAGAAACTAAATACCTTAATTCATCTGTGTTTCCTGCTGAATTTAATCTCCCCCACTTGAAAGCTTGCGTCTGTGCTCATCTGCGTAATTTGCTTTAGTTGTTGACTTGAGGCGTGCAACGCCCCCTCCTTGAATAGGGCTCTGCCCGTGAGTGGTGGTGACAACTGTAAAAAAAAAAAAAAAAAAACTAGTGTAGCAAGAAAGCTATTGTTACCACTTTACTTTTCATACATGGCTCAATGTGGTTTTGGTATTGTAAATGAAATGACTTAATACAGAAAAGAAAGACAACAGCAATATATTAAAAAATGAGACTTACAGCTTAAGGTTACAAATTGAAGTTAGTACGGAAAATAAAGACAACAACAACATATTATAAGATGAGACTATAGTTTAAGGTTACAAAATGAAACCCTGAAATCAAGACTATTAGTAGTAAGACTCGAAGATATTAGTCTTAGAATTACCAAACTTCAAAAATTTGCCAATGTTATAATTTTTGACAATATATATTTTGATTTTGTACTTTTAAAACATTTATTAATAAAATTAATTTTTTTTTAGTAAACTTTTAAATTCAACATTTTATTAAACCATTCGAAAATAAGCATTTTTAATAAGGAAAAGGGTTTCAAATATTTTGAGCTGTCGAGATGGGAGTGGAGGGGGGGGATATAGCAAAGAAGGCTAAGGACTTATGAATATAAATGGACGCCCATTTGAATAAATACGTGCATCTATGCATCAGAATATGTATG
>JABUQX010103042.1:5000-7500 GCA_015478945.1 Trachelipus rathkii | reverse complement strand
ATATATATATATATATATATATATATATATATATATAAATATATATATATATATATATATATATATATATATAAATATATATATATATATATATATATATATATATATATATATATATATATATATATATATATATATATATATATATATATATATATATATATATATATATATATATATATATATGTATGTGTGTGTGTATGTGTCTGTATAAGTGTTTGTAATTTTCCCTATTACTCTGATACTTACATGCTGATTCAGAGATGGTGGTCCCTGGTGATGGGATGGTGCCGTTAGAGATTTCAGAAACTTTTGTTGACATCCCCCTTAATTTCCACTCTGTGGGGCGTCCACTCTCTTTCCTGAAAAGCTCTTCACCTTCTCTTGACTGTAACTTAGTTTTATGGGTGGTGTGGGACAATAAATCTAGCCATGTTTTTTTCCTATATTCTTTATCTTAAAGTTTTCAGTTTTGAAAAACGTATTTTGCTTATATGCGTTGTAACATAATATATTTTCTTGGAGTCCTTCTGAGGCTTTTATGTTACGACTCATTATATTTGACTAGCCTACTGCTAAATATTTGCTTGTTATCATAAATTAATTATTTGACAACCTGAGCTTCAAACTATACACTATTCTCTCTTCTTCTTTTATTTTTATAATTAGTTTTAAGTCAGCCTTCCATAGTGGCAATCTTTTAGTATTTGTGATTTTTATAGTTAATTAATAGACTTTAGGATTATTTCTTTACTTGGTTTTTTGTTACTAAACCTTTGGTTTGAAGAGTTCCAGATTCTGGAACTTTGATGCTTGTAATAATTTGTTATTGCGAAATAGTCTGACTTGGATCGTACTTTTTATTTTATTTTCCTTGGAAATGCAATATCTCCTCTCAATACCATTCCCACGACACAATCACTATTAAATAATGTTGTAACTTATAAAAATGTGCTTTCGAGTTTCTGTCCAGGGATCAAACCTAGGACCTTCGCTACACGAGTATACAACTTTACCCTATTCTAGTTTAAGTTTTCATATTTTCCTGTTTTCCAACCCACCTCCTGAGAATAAACAGTAGGTGTATGGAATATCTCCAAAAGGAATTCCTTCCAGGGCAGTCATAACCACACTGTTCTCTATCATAGTAAACTAAATCTTCTCGGTCTATCAATTTTCGTCTTCGACTCCTGCCAGAAGCAGTCATTCATCAAACAGTGATTTAAATATGTGACCTCTCTTATATTACTGATATAATCGCTCTTATGTGACCTCTCTTGTCCTACCGTTATAACCACGGATATTTGTGACCTCTCTTGTCCTACTGTTATAACAGCTGTTATTGACCTCTCTTGTCCTACTGCTGTAACCTCTGTTATTTGACCACTCTTGTTCTACTGCTATAACCGCTGTTATGCGACCTCCATATCCTTCTGCTATAACCGCTGCTATGTGACCTATCTTCTCCTACTGCTGTTCCTACTGCTATAACATCTGTCATTTTCAGAGTTTCCAAATTTTGAAAACTGCTAAGTCAATCTCCAAAACTGGGTTCGTAATTAATTTTCAACATAGTTTCTTTTTATTCTTTCTCTATAAAAATCTTGGTTCACTTCATTGCTCTTGGAACTTCGATTGGACATGCAAAATTGCTAAGGGCAAATCAGATACTTTCAATTGAGCTACACTAAAACGAAGCAGTGCTTCTTTGTTTGACAAATGTAGCCACTAAATAACATTTCCTGTAGCAATATAAGCCAATGGAATGGAAGATTACATAATTATTTTTGAAGTTACTTTTTTATTATCCAATTATTTATTTGTCTATGCATTGTTTTATTTGATTGCTTAATTAATTACTTGATTAAAAAATTATTTATCAAATAATTCAATTATTTATCCGATTATGAAAAAATTGCCCTGATTATTTAATGGCTTATTTGATTATTCCATTACTTGATTGTTTAATTATTTATTTTACATTTGAATTATTTATTTATTATTCAGCTACTTACTTGATTAATCAATTATTTATTTAATTAATTGTATCACTTACTTGATAATTCAATTATTTATTAGATTGTGCAAGCATTTATTTTATTACGGAATTATTTACCTGATTATTCAATTATTTAATTGATTGTGCAATTATTTATTTGATTATGTAATTATTTACATTACTATTCAATAACTTATTTAATTATTCAATTACTTATTACATTATTTAATATTTCATTTGATTATTGAATTACTAATTGATTATTCAATTATTTACTTCATTATTAATTATTTAATTTAACAGTTAATAAATTTTTAATAATTAAAACTAATTGCTTACTAAATTAGACATTAATACTTTAACTATTTTAATATATATTCATTAATTAATTATTCATTTGATTACGTAATTATTTATTTGATAATGCAAATATTTACATAATTATTTAAATATTTATTTAACCCTTAAATTATTAATTTGGTGATTTAATTTTTTACCTGA
>JABUQX010103041.1:12500-20427 GCA_015478945.1 Trachelipus rathkii | reverse complement strand
TAAGGGTAGGATTACAGGGGAACTGTGGGACTATAGAGAATTAGTTTATCGAGTGTTGTAGGGAAGATTCATGCTGGTATTTTGGTTGAAAAAGTGCGATAAGTGACTGAAGGATTGATTGGTGAAGAACAACATGCACTTAGATGTGGTAGTCTGGTAGAGGATGTGTGGATAAAATTTTCACATTGAAACCAATGATTGAGAAAATGAGAGAAAAGAAAAATAAATTTTATATAGGTTTTATGGATTTGCAACAGGTGTATGATAGGATTAATAGCGAAGCTCTATGGCTTATGGCAGGTGTTAGTGATATATGTGATGTTGGTGGTAGTATTCTGAATGGAATCAAAAGTATGTATAGCAATAGTGAAAAGTGTGTACAAATAAATGGAGTCGAAAGTGAATGATTTAATATTAATAGCGGAATGAGGCAGGGATGGGTTATATCTCCTTGGTTATTCAATTTGTATATGGATGGGGTTATGAAAGAATTAGAAGTGGGGATGGTAGGGGAAGGTGTTAGAATGATGGAGAATGAGTGAGTAGAGGGGTGCTACCTATTATAACGTGGATGATTTGGTTTTGTGTGGTGAATCTGAAGAGTTTGAGAGGATTGGTAAAGGGATTTGGCAGGATGTGTAAAAGGAGGAGTTTGAAAGTAATTATAGATAAGAGTAAGGTTATAGTTGTGAGTGAGAACAGTCATCGATGTGAAGTTATGTTGGATGCTGAGCAACTGGAACAAGTGTCTGAGTTTAAATATTTAGGATATATACTGGACGAAATTGAACGGGATGATGCAGAGTGTAGTAGGGAAGTTTTGTGAATGGTAGGTAGGTGGCTGGTGCAAATGTTAAATTCAATGTGATGTATGCAAGGGGACTAGTCTTGAGTGCTCTAATGTCTTACATGAGGGCATGTTCTTACCAGTGTTAATGCATGGTAGCAAAACTATGGTCTATAATAAGAGGTAAAGATCTAAAGTACAATGTGTTCATATGGATAATATTAGGGGCGTGTTAGGTGTGAGAAGAATTGATAAAATGAAGAATGAACACATTAGGGAGTTGAGTGGTGTGAAGGAGGGAATAAATGAGAGAATAAATGAAAGTACATTGAGATGGTTGGTCATGTGGAAAGGATGGAAATAGTCGGTTGGTTAAGTGGATATATAGTGGTGAGTGTGCTGGGAATCGAGCCGGCTGGGAGAACCGAAGAAAGTGGATTGAGTCAGTAAAGTAATGCTTGGAGGAGAGAAAATGTGAGTTTGGCAGAGGCGAGAAGAAAGGTGCATAATAGGAGTGAATAGCCAACCTAGGCTAAAGGATGAATCTTAGATTGAAGAAATGCCATACTGAGGGTAGATCGCAGTCCCTTTTAGCCTTAGGGTGAATTTTTCTGACTGGGACGAGTTTCTGACTTAATGGTATAAGGGGCGGTATGGAGGCCTGGGCTTCTTTTCGATTTGGCGTATATTCTTCTACTACTTTGGTTTCCGGTGGAAGTGAAACCCATTTTTAGAAGAAAAAGGTGGGTGATAAATTATATATATATATATATATATATCTATATTATTATATATATATATATAATATATATATTATATATATAATATATATTATATATATTATATATAATATAAACTATATATATATATATTAATATATATATAGTATAATATATTATTTATATATAATTATATATATATATATATATATATATATATATATATATATTATATATATATATATATACTTAGATATATTATTATATAATATATATATATATATTATATATATATATAAGTATGATACCAACACTCACAGGGCAGGGCCCTTTTCAAAGGAGGGGGCAAAAAAAATTAAAAATAAAATAAATAAATAAATGGAAGTAAATAAATAGAGAATGAAAGTGTGTCTATCAGATGGGCAGACGCGGGCTAAATAGAGGAATGATGAATATTGCAGGGAAAATAGAGAAAGGCAAGGAGTTTCACAAAACAGATGTGACTGGAAAGAAGGCGGCCCATAACAGAGTGATCTGGGTTGTCCAAATATTCACACCATTGTCATGCGAGAACAAGCACCTCTTGTGTTACGAGGGCGACGCAGTGGTGGAGGAAATGCGAGAGGGTCATTTCTTCTCGAGCACCTGCGTTGTATACTATCAGAAAAGAGATAGGGAGCAACGTTAAGGACGCAAAAAAGAATGTGAAATCAGAAAGTATGTGACGTTTATAGCTCTTGAGCCTTAGATTCAACTCTATCCAAAAGGAGGGGTGGACACGGGATCCATATCAAATGGTAAACATAGTTCCACACAATCGGGGCGAATGAGACTGGAGTATCTGAGCAGAAGAAAAATTTCACGCATCTGGAAGAATTCCAGCATTTTGAGGCATTTTAGCACCGTTGTTACATGAGGATGCTAGAAATTAATATTTCATGTTATAGTCAAGAATGTTTATTGTTGTTTACATAGGTAAGAAGTTTTGAGCGTCAAAGGAGATAGGAACGTTGGAAGGTGTTTTAAGAGAGGGGAGATATGAAGAAGTTAGTTTAAAGAGTTGAATTTCACAGATTGCGGTTAACCCACTGAGAAATCCCGATACAGATCGGCAAAAATTGAATCAGAAAGCTGTAGACGAGAGGCAAATCTAGATGCAAAAGAGGGTGCACAATTGAAATGAGTGGAAAATGGAGAGTCCGAGTCATCGGCATAAGAGTGAAAGGAGTTAGAAGTGCAGCTAAGAAAATGTTGATGAAGAGGTATTATATAATTATTAGTATATATATATATATTATATATATTATATAATATATATATATATATTTTATATATTATATACTTATATATATTTATATTATATATATTATATCATATATTATATTATATTTTTTTTTTTTACAACTATGTGGCAATGCCCTTTCAAAAGGAGGGGGGGAAAAAATAATATAAATAATTAATAAAATAAAAATTACATAAAGAAGAAATAAAAATTTAAATAAATGGAAAGTTAAAAATCCACCTGACCTTAGCTAACGCAATTCCTCAAGGTGGCGTTAGACGGCGGGCTTCAATAGAGGAGATTAAATATTGCGGGGGAAAATAAAGAAGGCAAGGAGTTTCACAAAACAGATGTGGCTGGAAGAAGGAGGTACCACAAGAGTTGATCCTTGGAGTCTCCAATATTCACACAATTATTATGAGAGAACAAGGCACTCCTTGTGTTACGAGGGCGAAGCAGTGGTGAGGAATGCGAGAGGTCAATTCTCGCGAGCACCTGCGTTGTAATACTATAGAAAAGAGATAGGCAGCCTTACGTCACGAGCAGAGAAAAGAGGGTCAAGGGAGTCCAGAGTATGGGACAGTCTATAAGCCTCTTAGCCTTAGCTTCAACTTTATCCAAAAGCGAGGGTGGAACCGGGATCCACCCAAATGGTGGGAAAGTATTATCAGAGGGCGAAATAAGACTTTATATAACTGGAGTATCTGAGCAAGAAAAAAAAATGTCTCGCATCTTGAAAAGAATTCCAGGCTTTTTTGAGGGCCAATGTAGGCAACACGAGTGATGTGAGGTTCCATACATTCACTATTTATGTTGTAGTCTAGAATGTTTTATGGTGTTAAACGGGTAAGACATTAGAGGCTATCAAAGGGATAGGAAAGTTGGGAGTATTTTAGAGAGGGAGATATGAAGAAGTTGAGTTTTTCAAAGAGTTGAACTTCACAAAATTACGGTTTACCCCACTGAGAAATTCCGACCAAATCGGCAAGTAATTGAATGAAAGTGTAGACGGAGGCAAACTCTAGATACAAACGAGGGAGCCCAATTAAAATGAGTGGAAGAATGGGGAGTTGAGTCATCGGCAAAGAGTGAACAGGAGTTAAGAGTGCAGCTAAAGAGATCGTTTGATGAAAAGTAGGAGTAAGTTGGAGATAACGACAGACCTGAAGGAACACACAATCTAATAAGAAGGAGGAGAGGTTGCTCATCAATCAAGAGCTGAAATGGGAACGATCTGAAAGAAAACTAGACAAGAGTAGCAAGCGAAGGAGGAAATTCAAGGAAGGTAGCTTAAGAGTAGCGACGCATGATACCTGGTCAAAAGCTTTAGATATTCAGTGTACCACCAGAAGACTCCCCATGAGTCTTAAGGGCAGCAGGACCGATAAGTCAGTTAGATAGGAAAGGATTTCACCAGTTGATCTCGAAACGTTCGAAAGCCATCTGACGATCTGAAGAAGGGAATGAGATTCTATGTGATCGAGGAAAATGAGAGTTAAAGGAGAGGTTTAAAGCAATTATAGAAAATAACAAGTTAAGGCCATAGGTCGATAGTTAGAAGGATCAAGAGCGGCTACTTTTTTTGGGATTGGTTAATTAAAAGCGCGTTTCAGCAGTTGAGGAACAAGTATTAGTGTTAAGGCATAGGGAGTAGAGTTGAACGAGGACAGGCGCCAGGCTCAAGACACTCCTCAAAACACGAAGGAGGAAATTCAAAAGAGTGTTCAAGATTTCATAGATGCTGCAGTATCTCAGATGCTACTCGATCATGAGTAATGACAGGTAGAGACTTGGGGCACCTGAGAGGGGATGGAGCACGAGGAGGGGAGCGGAATCGTCCAGGGTGGAATTAGATGAAAGAAGACAAAGAGATTAGCCTTTTCAGCAGAGTGTAGCAACAGAAGTCAGAACGGAATAGAGGGGGAAAAGGCAGTTTACAGAAGTTTATTTGAGATGTTTTTTGGGCAAGAGGCCAGAAATTTTTATCAGAAGGAGAACCAAGAAGGTTTAGTTCTTCTTTTAGTGTAAGAACGCTGGGTCAGTCGAATAATCCCTGCATCGATTTCGGGCAGAGCGAAAATTAAGTTAGAGTTAGGAGAACGAGAGTTCTTCAAGCCCTATACGCATGTCACGCTCCTGAATGGCACGAGCAAGAGCCATCGAAACATGGATTATGGGGAGAAAATGATTTTAGTGGAAGATGGGATGACCTGTCTCATATCCATCCGTGAATCACGGCCCTACCTTTTTCAAGCAGAAGGCAGAGGTGATTCTCCGGAACACACAATGATTCATTCCAACGGATAAGTTGGCAAAAAAGCGACGCAATGCATCCCAATTAGCCGATTAAAGTGCCAGAACGTACGTTTAGGGCAGGGCGGAGCTGCTGGAAATGATGTGTTATACTTTAGAGCTACAAAAGATTCGTAGGGTCGAATTTACGATAGGAAAGTGGAAAAGGTGTATTTTGTAGCGGAAGGAGAAGTGGTGGAAGCATATAATTCAAGAGTGTTTGAGAATCTGTTAGGAACATCTGGGATGTGTGTAGGTTTTTTAATTAACTGTTCCAGATCGTTGAGAATACAGAATGTTTTGGCCTCCTTCCTGCCTGCATCAGTGCGAGAGGAGCCCAACCACTCGTGTGTCGTTGAAGGTCCCTAATAAAGGATTTCGCATTGGATGAGAAGAAGTAACAGTCCGTGAGAAGTAGTAAGATTCTAAAAGAATCGGAAATCTGTTTTCTATTAGGGAGAGCAGGTAGCAGAAACACACAGATAGATACATGTAGTAGTCAGGCGAGGCAGATTTAAGCCAAAAGAAATCGAATTAGGATATATAATATTTATATTATTATATATATATATATTTATATATTATATATCTTATATATATATATATATTATATAATATATATAGTATATAATATCCTGTGGTCCCTGTTACCCCTGCATAAGGGGAATAAAGCAACGTTAGATAGGTAGTAATAATATAACTAATTAATAATCATGTGATGTGTGTGTGTGTGTGTGTGTGGTGTGTAGCTGGTGTGTGTGTGTGTATTTTGTGTGTGTGTATGTTTGTGTGTGTTGTTGTTACCAGGATTTGACTCGGAGGACCGGCAAAGGTTGAGCTGGATTTTATGGCCTTTGCTCACACTGATCAATAGATGGTGTGGGTTGGTTAAACTCCAGATTTTTCTTTTCAAAGGCTATAAAAATATCAGAATAAAAAAGTTATTTGGTTATAAATTAATAAAATATAGTCACAACAGTTTGTAATTAAAAAAATTTATGTGTCACGAAGTGAGTAAAAAAAAAATACCTATTTAAGAAACGTAAAGTAATATTTAATGGGAGTCTGGCGAGTACTAAGTAATGAAAAGTGGGTAATTTTAATCAAACTAGATTAGAACACTTGGGATTTTCAGTAATTTAGCAATTAGCAGTTGTTTCAATTTAAATTCATTTTTTCACTAACTATATTCATATGAATACTCAATCCTGCATGTCAATCATCTAAGCCTGTCTTCGTTCATCGGTGTTTCTTAGCCAGTCTTTATCTTGCAGAGTGCTGAGACTTTCAATGGTATTGGTAAAACACGGGTACATCAGTGAATTAAATAGAATAAACAGATTTTGATTTGAGAAAAAAGGAGTTGGCTTCTTTATGGACTTAGTAAGTTCCAAGTCTTTAACTTTTGTTTATTCATTTTTTATCCAGCCACGTGTACTGGTTATGCCATAAGTCCAAGCTAGGTGAGCGCTTCCACCAAGATATATTAAACTTTGAACACAGATTTCAATTTCTCACGCAAACTGCCTAAGGGAGCACCTAACATAAGAAGCGGATGCAAATGAAAAAGATAAAAATGCTGGCACGTTGTTTTTCTGAAAATCTAGTCTCTAAGAGGATGAAAGTGAGTCAAGTAGGCACAGTAAAACTCTTTCCAATATTCAGGCAGGATGATTTGCCTTTACGTTGTGGGTTTTATTTTCTAGGTGGTGCAGTTCTTACTAAGACTTCAGCAGTACAACATTGGCGGATAAGAGAGATCAGCAGTTTTGCAGTGGTTTTTGACAACTTTCAAAGTTCTTTGGACATGATCAGAGTTATATAAGGAATATTTTTTGTTTGAATAATGTTAGCCAATGGTTCAACTAAAGCAAATATTTGGGCTAATTGCGAAGAGGTAATAATGAATTGGTCATGGTTGCGGAACAGTATAAATAGAAAAGCGTTTTTCTTGGTTTGATTGTGTGCTTTCTTTGACAATTTTTCTAACCCTGTCAACGATATTGTATCATATTTGTATGGAAAATAGCAAAAGTATGATAATTTTGGATTCAGGGGTTAACAAAAGTTTGGGCAAGTTTGGGAATGACATTTTTCTTCTTAGCTAAGCTAGTGTGGAGACTCTGAAGAAAGTTTGAGAATCTTTTATTGTGGTAATAGTATTTTCGAATTTCCGGAATAATGTTTCGGTCATTAATGACCAATTAAGCCGATGGCTTTACACAGTGAAATCGCTCTAACCCTTTTTTTTTTAAAAAAATTTTTCCAGAAGTTTTTTTTGAACCTCATGTTTTTTCTGCTATTACTGAGCGCCGTCGTACCCCTGATCAAGGACAGGAGTCGGGATCCAACTACTTTTCTTCTAAAAAATCCAATGTTTTTGGCATGCGGGTTTTACCATCCATCCTTCAAGAACTTCAAACCCCAACATTCTCTCGAAAGTCATTTTTTTCACAAGTATAGGAAAAACTTTAAATCCCTATAGATTTGTTCATTGCCTGACGAATCCGCAGTTTCTCGGCCAACATGGAGTAGACACCAATTTTTTTGGCATCCGCGACATATGTTTATGCAATTCACACAATTGGAATTAAGCTTGCATCTTTGATCATCGGGAGACGTCTAGCGGTATTATTTGTCATGAATATGGTTCTTTTCAATCCCACATCCCCACTTTCTATTCGAAGTTTAAGCAGGTCTTCAAAAATTCCCTTCTCATGCAGGCCTATACCTCTTATAGGTAAGTCATGGGTTCTGTAGAAAATTATGTCCTTCAAAATAAATTTCTTTATTTTCTGATTATTTTTTGATGTGCTGTCTGCCGATGAATTTCAACTGGTACGCCTT
>JABUQX010103041.1:0-5000 GCA_015478945.1 Trachelipus rathkii | reverse complement strand
TTTTTAAAGTATAAGTTTATCTCAAAATTATTATATTCCATGAGGCTTACTTATAAAATATTATTTAGAATATAGGAATTTATTATGAATTTTTTTTATATTACTTAATAATTCATTTTTCAAAAACTATAGTCTATTTTGTGACACTTACGTTACATTATACGTACGAAGGAACATGGTGATAATAAATAATATTATTGTACCTAGAAAAATCTGTACGTATATATATAAAAAAAACACTAAATAAAAATAAATTAGTAATGTACCTTTTATATGTATAATGTTACTCACTGATGATAAATAAGTGACCGATTCAGCACTAAGATACAGTAATAGTAAGAACAAAAATGACGGCTATAATTGCTATTAGTTACCGCTCCTATTATGCTAAGCGACTCGTCACCGAATAGTTTGATATTACGTACATATATATATGACTAGTTATATGTGTATTATGACGTCATAGTACCGTATAAACTCCCTCCCACCTCTCACGTACGCTAAATTCACTTGTATCAATTCTGATAATATGGTATATTGCGTATATATTAGGTGAAAAGTGAGGATAGAAATCTCATTCTAGTCATTTCCTCTCCCTATTTCTACGAATTTTAGTTTGAGTGTTACGTGAGCATCTGCATAACAATCTTATGATTAAGCTTAATAGTAGTTGTGAAAGTATCAGGAGACGCAATTGAGTCACAAATATGACACAGAATGCAAACAAAATCCCACCGTAATAAAGGAGTGTCTCTATCGATCAAACACCTTTTAAAGCACAGATTTGTAGACTCTCGCCTTCATCCTGATGGGCCATTCTTTGTTCAAAGTGTAGAAAGGTTCAATATACACTCGCACCAATGGCTTACGACACCACAACGCAATAACCCTCACTCCACTCACAAGAAGCGACACACAAATACAATAATTCCCCAATTAAAACACTCTTATAAATAGCGAGCATGATATTGCTGTTATAGAAGCACACTCTCTGAATGCCAAACTCACTAATTTCCTCTTTTGCGAAGGCATTCTCACAAGAGTTGCGAATACATTTTATACTTACTTTAATCTCACACAAAGAACGCATAGTTTGAAATTTATCTCTCTAACATCAATCTCTCCGTAACTTTCCCGTTAACATACATCTTACATAATCCAAATCGACTATCATCCATCCATAACCAAACCATCTCAATGTACTCTCGTATATTCTCTCATATTTACTCTCATTCTATCACACTCCACAACCAACTCACCTAATGTAATTCATCTCCTTTTATCAATTCTTCTATAATACAGCCTAACACGCTATTATCTAAAATTGTCTACTTGTAAACCAACAGTACCCCAAAAGATTCTATAGCTATTACTTTATTATTACTACATACTCCATAGTTTCACTTATCTATAACATTAACACAGGTAACAACATAGCCTCATGCAAAAACCTTAGAACACTCAAGACATCCAACAAGGATTTAATTGCACCATCCACCGTCCTACCATTCACAACTTCCTGCTACACTCTGCATTCATCCTTTCCCTATCATCCAACATATATCCCAAATATTTAAATTCAAGACAACTTGTTCCAGTTGCTCATCATCTAACATGACTTCACACTACGAACTCCCCTCCTCATTGCTATAACCTTACTCTTATCAACATTTACTTTTCAAACCCCTCCTTTTACACACCCTGCCACAACCCCTCTACCAAATCTTCTCAAACTCTCTTCAATTAGAACACAAAACCAAATCATCCACATATATGATAAGGACTCTCAACTCTCTTTCCATTCGCCATTCATTCTAACCTTCCCTTGCCACTCATCCTCTTATTTTTTCATAACTCCATCCATATACATATTAAATAATCAAGGAGACATAAATAACAACATCCCTGCCTCACTCGCTTATTAATATTAAACCAATCACTTTCAACTTCATTTATACTTACACAAGCTTCACTATCGTCATACATACCTTTGATTCCATTCAGAAGCCTACTGATGTTGGTGGTAGTTCCACTCAGAAACGTACCACCAACACATTCAGCATAGGATGTATTGTCGAGTTCTTCTTTTAGTTCATCGTGGCGTAGTGGTCAAACACATACACGTTCATCTGCTAGGGTCCAGGTTCGATTCCCAGCAGGGTGAAATGCTTAAGGGGGTATTTTTATCAATACCTATTAACACTGCGATCAATGCAGTTTACTTATCAACTTATCAATATATATATATATAATATATATATATTTTATATATAAATATATATATATATATATATATATATATATATATATATATATATATATATATATATATATATATATATATATATATATATATATATTATAAGGAAATGAGATCAGTCTTAAACTTACCAAATTCTTTTAAAACCCTAACTGGGTATTCAGGCCAATTGTCGCCTGGAGCTTGTCTGGAAATCAGTAGCTTATTTTTTCTCCCTTTGGGTAAAAACAGGTGTTTTTATCGCAGTTGATCCAGGTGTTATGTTTAGAATAATCAAATTAGATACTGAAGCACCATTTTCCTCTCACGTAAAGAGTCATATCAATATAGGTCAAAATTCCTATATATAAAAAATATCTCGTTATTTAATTAAATTCCTCATATTATAGATAATAGACTATTATCACTGATATAGAGAAAATCTATATATTATGGCAGAAGAATTAATATGTGAGTAAAGGTCCAACTTGCCTTAATTTTATCTATACAACAGGATATAGTTGTTTTAATAGGTGTAGCGTTTATTATGCTATATATATATAAATATAATTATATCTTTACAAAATAATATCAATACTGATCTGACAGAATTAAATGAGTAAAGAATGAAAAGTTAACACAGTAGTGATTTTACTCATTTACAACCAACTGACCTCCCACGTGCATTTCTAGATGGATTATAGTCCCACATAGAGTATAAAAAATATAAGTAAATAAGCTGACGCTCACAATATAATATAAACAGTGTGAAACACTGAATATAACCATAAAAACAATATAGATATAAATTAGAGATTATGGTGAATTTTGTGAGCATAGAGAAGAAGAGTGCACTGCCTGCATATAGAATGAAGTAATATCTATGATATAATTCCCAAATAATACGATAAGAGAAAAGAGTTAGCTCATATTGTATGATATATAATTAATTTGAAAGTATGAGAATAATAAAGATAAGTATATATATATAAAAGAAATTTTATAAGCATAATTTATGAATTCAATTTGAGAACGAAATATTAATTCTTATAGAAAAGTTTGGTTCGTACCCAGGAGATTAAATATCGATAGCGTTAATCTTTATCATCAATAATTATAATCACTATAGAACCATTTCTTCGTTAATTATCAGACTATAATTTTATGACCGGAATTTTTCTCGTGGTATGAAGACCAGAGTAATTATTATATAGGAAACATTTTTTCTACTCCTATATCACTACTATATAAATATGAAAAATCGTTGATTAGTGAATTATATTAAAAAAGGATAATATAACAACCTAGAAGAATAAAGTTAAAAAGAATTGTCAAACTTTTCCAAAAGATGAATTTCCCCATACATTCCTTTAACACTACTCGTTTTATAGTGAGCACCACTATGAAGAAGTAAAAATTACATATAATATATGTTGAGACCCACACAAACAAACTTCCACATTCCTATATTAAGTAGATTAGGGAATCTGAGGCAGAACAAGTATATTCGTAAGAGAGTTTATCTCATAAGCAAATAATAGCAGGAAAAATGTAAATTACAGTAATGAATAGTGACCGTGATTACCACTAAACATGAACTTCATAAGTAAAGATGTACCTCTAAAAGTAAGAAGTATATTAATGAGCTCACAAATTAAAATAATAAATGAAATAGTGACACTCACATCAGAGTATAATTTTAGTAGAGAGTAAATAATCACTCTCAATAAGTCTTTTGTTAATGAACCTATTTATTAAGCTACACAGGCAAAGATTATTAACAGATGAGATAAACAACTAATACTAACTCTTAAATTTAGAGCCTAGCACCACGAAAGATAGTGATATAATCTATATATATAAATTTCCGATAAACACTATGACAATTTGTAAATATAAATAAGTAACTGCCCAATTAAAGTAAAATGGTAAAAATATATATATAAAATAAATTACGAAGATCTAATTTATAAGTGTTAAGGCCCATCGATAACTCACTCACTCCACCTAATAACATGCAATTACTGCAGACTAAATGTCACCGAGTGATATTATAGATTATAGATAGGGGGTCATTAAGTAATAATTATGAATAAATATAAACTATAGTATAGATGTATATATATATATATATATATATATATATATATATATATATATATATATATATATATATATATATATATAAAGATTAAATTTGATATTCATTTATAGTATGTTTTCCAATACTATTATTTTCACACTATGTTTTTTTTTAGATCATAGTCTTTATTTGCCTGGTGATTTGTAAAGTATCCTACGCCATAAAGTGCGATAGAATGAAATTTGGTCAGTTGGAGTATAGGAAAAGCCTATGGGCTTATTCAGAACTTCACGAGTCTGAAACTTTTTTTTCTAAAGATGTCATTTTTTTTATATACCGTACTTCATTATAATTTATTTAGAGTCCATGCTGTGATTTTTATAAAAATGTCAGATGACTGACCAAAACTTTACAATTACCATCTATAGTTTACACCAAAATCTATTTAAAAGTTACGGCCAACCTGCTTTTCATGGAGTACTTGGTCGGCTAAAATACAAAAAAAAGTAACACACAAACATGGTTCAGACATAGTTGCCAGAATATATATATATATATATATATATATATATAGATATTTTAACCATGTTTATAAGTGATAGTGAATGTGATATAGAGCTAGATAGATATATATATACTAAACTCGTAACTTCTTATCAGAGGATCGGTTGCAGATAC
>JABUQX010103040.1:25000-30523 GCA_015478945.1 Trachelipus rathkii | reverse complement strand
ATATAGAGTTAAAGACGGAAAATAAATATAGATTCCATGGATTGAAGAAAACTTCCTTTTTGCCATCAAACTAAACCATTGCTCTTGCCAGTGCTTATAGAGTTACATAAAAAATTTGGAAAGTTAAAGATTTAGTTAAAGCCTTATGTGATGGTCTTCAGCAAACAATAGCTGATGAATTTTGGGACTTTTGGAGTTGACAAATTAAATCTGGTATAAAAAATTATATTTGGGTTCTCACAGACCTTGTTTATCAAATGTGATGAACAAGTATCAACAAGTGTCAGGCCTGTGTTTAACTGTTCTCTTAAACTAATTCTTTACCATCTCTAAATGAGCCAGCCTATACTACCAGATCTTATGTCCTCCTTGTTGGGTCATTTATTCCGGTTCAGATCTTCCGTTTTTTCATGTTAGCGGACATTAAACAGCCTTCCTTCAGATTAAGTTAAAAATCTATCGAAAGGCCGCAATCGCTTTTGCTTTTTTGGAAAAAGTAATGGTCAATTAAAGGCTTATCGATACTTCAACCATTGTTTTTTGGTTTCACATCCCACTTTTCATCCTCAATTATATCATTAAGCATCAAGCTCAGTCTTATGAGGATGATGCATGTACTCAGATTCTATTAAATAATTTTTTTGTTGATAATTTAATTATTGTGCAATGATCTACAAACATTTTAAAGAACTTAATTATGTGAATGCAAACAAAGAATTGGAAGATGGTGTTTCCATCTTAGAAGTTGGGACACTCTAATAATGATCAATTAAGAACTGTTAGGGAAGAAGAGGTAGAATATTTCAACATCAGGAATCAGAAGATAAGGTTCTTGTATATCTTTTTAATCCTCTTAAGATAAGTTAAAACTAGCAAAATTTTCAGTTAATGCTGATGCAAATACCAAAAAGATTGTTGTTATCTGCTGTTTCCAAGGTTTTTGATCCTTTAAATATCTTTTTTACCCGTAACTTTAAGGTCGCTATTAATTAGGAAATTATGGCAAATAGGTCTCAATTGGGATGAAAGGTTCCCTGCTGATGTTTTAGTTCCCTGGTCTTGCGAAGTGTTCAGATTTAAAATAAATTTACATATATTGAAAATACCAAGGTGTTGCTTTCTCACCTTCTCCCTCTAACTCTTTATTCGTGTTTTGTGATGCTTCTTCATCTTGTTATGGTTTTGTTATTTATAGTATGGGTCAAGGTTCTAATTTAATATTCTCAAAGGCCAAGGTGGCCTCTCTCAAATCCCCTTTGCCCTCTTTAGAGTTGTTATCTTGGTTTTCTTTATTTTTCAAGTAGTTTATCAATAATCAATATGTTATCAGAATTTTCAAAATGTTAACAGTTCAAAAACATAAAAGGCCTTTGTAGATGCTTCAAATTGTTCCTTTCATGCTCCTGTCTGGAAAGGCAAAAAATAAAAATTTTTTGTTAAATATTAAAGAAAAAGATTTATCAAAACAAAATCAAGTTGAGGCAAGAGTACAAAGTATTCCATTTCTTATGCTTACATCAATACTGCTAAAAACCCAGCAGATCTGATTACCAGAGGTGTTACAACCTCTACTTTTCTTTTCAAATTCATTTTTTTTTAAAGGGTCCCTCTTGGATTCTTTTAGATCAATCTTCAATGGCCTATCAGTAAACTTAAATGTTTGTCTGAGGCCAATAAGGAAAAGATTTTACAATGTAACACATCTGTGGTTGTTTCTCAGTCTTTGTTACCATTTAAAGTTTACTCAAGTGTGGCATAGGCTTATAAAGTAACTTCAAAAATATTCAAATTCATTAGCAGGAGTAAAGGGCTGGATGAAGATTGTGATCAGAGCCCAACTCAATTGGTGAAGATAATGCAGCAGCATTGGTTTTCTAAGGAGATACTCCTCACAGAGAAAATCTAAAAAGGATTGAAATTTCCACCGCTGGGCAAATCAACTTAAACTTATTCTCAATAGAGGATAAAGGCCTATCCATCCAAGGTAGGAATTGCAAGACACTTTTATATATGATGATGTGATAAATCCCAAAAAAAATTTTTTCTTCTTGGCAAGGATCATCATCTCACTAGATTGATCATAAGGAAGATTTTCATTCAAGATGTCAACACTTGGGTGTTCAAACCACTATCAATTTCGCCAGATCTCATGCTTTCTGGATTACCAAGGCCAGGCAGGGCTGTAAAGATATGTTTTGTCAGATGTATAGTTTTGCAAAAAATTTACAGTTAACCCTTTAAATTATCCAAAAATGACTAATCTTCTCATCATTAGAGTTATTTTGTGCGTCCTTTTTGGAGCATTACTGGTGGACTTTACAGGGGCATCTCTGGTAAAGTTTAATGCATTAAGGAATTTCAAAAATGTATCTATTAATTCACACCTGCTTAATTTCAGAGCTATTCATGTTGATGTCTTCCAGATATGTCCACTGGATCCTTTTTACTTTCATTCCAACGTTTCACAAAATATATGGATACAATCCAATTTGTACGTCAGATAATGCCAGGAATTTCAAGCAAGGTGGGGAAAGTTACTGTTAGATCTTTGTTCTCCAAATATTGTTCTCCGAAATATTTGCGATATCAATAACATCAAAACATTTACAAGATTCAGTCTATTCCAGTTGGGTGGATCAGTTTGGGAGAGAATGATACGAACAGTTAAGGGGTGTCTCTATAAAACTATAGGTAAAGCAACCTTAACCTACTTTCAACTGTTAACAAGTATTTCAAATATCACCAAAGTTATTATTTCAAGACCTTTAACCTATAGATCATCAGAAAATGATTTGGAAATTTTATTGCTCCAAATTCCTTTTGAAGCCTTATGACAATTCAAACCTCATATTCAATGAAGTTTCAACCCCCATATTGATGGAAAAAACTTCCTCCCTCACAACAAAGACTTAGCCATAACTCTAACTGCCCAAGGAAGAGTTTTAGAGACTTGCAGGGAAGATGGTATGAGTCTTACTAGTTAAATTTGCGCCAGACTAGTAGAAATGTCTCTATCAGTCAGAGTGGACCACAGAATTAAGGATTGAGATATAGTTCTGTACACACAACTAATAAGCCTAGACCCTTCTGGCTTTTGGGTAGAGTCTGGAAATCATTGTTGGTGATGACGATAAGATCAGGAGTTGTGTTATTAAAAAAGAGGAGATGACAAACCGTGTCACTATTCTATTGTCATCTCTTACCCATTGGAGTTATCTATTACCCACCCTGTCTCCAGTGGAGAAACTGATGCTGAAGCAAGCAGTGATCTCTCCAATTCAGATGGTCAAAACAATGAAAATTTACAGATCAAGTTGAAAGTAAATTCAAATTCATTTATTCAAAGTAATAGTGATACTGCTATTGTAGATGTACAACCTTCAACTTCAGGTATAAATTCACCTCAACTTGACTCTCAACAGAACCAAATTTCTCAGCTCTATTCAGTCAAAGAAAGACCTCTTAGACAGGCTGCTGTCAAGTGTCAAGAATTCCTTCGCAGGAATTTATCTGATTTGTAAAAAATTTAATTCTTTAAATTGCAATGTTTTCATTGCAACTCTTTAGTGGGAGGATATAAAAACTATTATTACTTCCACATATTTTCTCTTCTATTGCTTCATTAGTATTTTATTTTAGGATATAGTATTTTATTTTAGGATTTAAAAACTATTTGCTATATACAGTATCTTTTATTATTAGTTTTAGCGGAATTTATATTTTGTCTACATGTGGTATCCATTTTCACTAAATTTCACTAAAAATCACAATGTCTTGCCGACCCAATTGTGGAACTACTTTTAATCAAAAGCAGGGTACTAATTGGTCTGTTTGTGTATCAATTTAATAATCAAAATGTAAAAAGGGCTATAGAGGTAAATTTCTTCATTTCTTCTCAAATAATTTTACTATCAACCTACCCTCTATTCTCTTTCCTTCTTCACCAATCAAAAGTGTATCATAATCTTCATTTAAGTGATAATTCATAAACCAAAAGGCAGGTTATCTATGGACTATCTAGATCTTATTCAAGGAGCAAAAAAAATTCTTTTTGAAAAACAACAAATCAGGTAAGGCTAATGTAGATTCACAATTGTACTTATATATCACTTATTAAAAGCTTATAGGAGTCGGAGTCGGCAATTTTGAAGAGGTCGGAGTCGGAGTCGGTAATTTTGAAGAGGGTGGAGTCGGAGTCGGAAAATTTTTGAACCGACTCCACAACCCTGGTCCTGGGTAATAATAAAAATAATAAATAATATGCTAATAAGAATAATAAATTATAAATAAGATAGTATAAATAAATAAAAGTTACTTAACGGAGACAATTATAGCCTACATTGGCCTACTTAAACTTAGAAGTGTTATATACAAAAGGAAATTTGGGCGTAGGTTCATTACTAGGAAAGCCCCTGAGAAAGAAATAGGCCTTGGTTTATGCCTGATCCAAGGTCTGCTACCGTGAGAATAAACTAGCTAATATGGATGGTAAAATACAATATAAAAATTGACACGATATATTCACTTCACTCATGGGCCTTCCTAGTAGTGGGCCTAATAAATAACGATAATATTTACATAATATTCAAAATAATTTCATATTTCTCACCAATGGCACTTACCACGTTATAAAAGTCATTAACTTGGCTTTAATAAGCCTAATACGCTGGTTAGCGGGGGAAAAAATAATGCAGGAGAGTCAGTAACAGCGTTGAGCGTAAAGAAAAAATGCGCTAGGAATGGAAATTGCTAGAGGCACGTCATTAGTATCGATAATTTTGATTTTCCGATGTGAGAAATGAGAGTTGCGCTCACATATTACGCTTTACAATTTAACAGGGATGGGACTAACTGACTCGTCACCACAATATAAGTATATATATAAATATATATATATATATATATATATATATGTATTATATATATATATTAAACAGACACCGTATATATATATATATATATATATATATATTTAATATATATATAAACTAAATAGCTATAGTTAATCAGTACACAAAAAAAAATCAACTTATGTCGATTTCATTATGATATTAAAATTATGGCTTTGAAAAAATATGGGCTAGTTCCATGTTTGAAACCTAAATTTACATCCGGCAGCAGGGTGGTTTTCATAAAATTCAGCGTTTTTTTCTGATATATGTGAAACTCTCAGATATAAATAAATAAAGCTGATATTTAAATGATAACATTCGAACATTCCACGAAAAAAAAAACAAAAAAAAAACGAAGATGTTTCCTAGATAGATTTTCTCTAAATGTAACTTTTAATCTCAGTGAGAGCAGATATAATGTCTTTAGAAGAAGAAATTACAGTGTTAGTCATAAATGAATTGTAGAAGGTGGAAAAGGAGAAGCAGCTCTGGAATAGTTTGATATGGAATAAGAGGCAAATATTTAAGAGAAGAGTTCAACTTTAGCATAGAATAAACGCTTCCATGCTAGAGAAATCATGTCAATTATGCGTTCTGCACACTCCGAGATATCCCTGCCAGTGATACAGTA
>JABUQX010103040.1:0-20000 GCA_015478945.1 Trachelipus rathkii | reverse complement strand
ATAATAACATTTTAATAATAATATTTAAAAGCAAAAATTATAAAAAGTAGCTTCACAGGATTAAGTATTATTATTGAAATTTGACAACCCATCAATTTGGGTGTTTTAATCTTTACCTGACCCTAAATATTTAATTTTAAATTTGAATTTCAAAATTAAGTACCGATTCAGTAAATAATCATAGTATACTGTGAAATGATTAACTGAAGTAATAAACAGAATAGGTGTAAGTTTTTATTTATAATCACTCAACATATAAATTTTTTTAGCTTACCTTTTGTATCAATGGTACTCAGGCACTCATTCAGCTCTTTTTGAAACTCTTTTCACATTTGCTCCTTAATTTTTTTTAATTTTTTTAATAAATATAAACACGAATACCAAATTTACATATATTGTGTTTATTTTATCTTCATTGACATTACCATTGTAAAATATTATTTGATTATCAGCTTTGACGATGCGTGATGGTTATGAACAATAAATTAATTTGATATTTTTTAATGGAAAATTATAGTTTCAATTTTCAAATATATATATATATATATATATATATATATATATATATATATTATATATATATATAGTATATATATAATATATATATATATATATATAATATATACATGGCGTAGGCAGGGGGGTGCAGGGGGGCACTTGCCCCCCCCTTAAATCTTGGCGAAATAAAAAAATGAATCTTAGATGTTTGCCAGACGACGTTTTTAAGGGTTTATCAGTAGAAAAACTGTAAAAAAAAAAAGATAAATCAATCGATAGATACTGAGAGTAATTACGTAAATTACTAACATATTTATAAACATACATATTTTCTATAGTTTAAATGTGTTTTCGTTTTCTATTGGCTTGAAGTAACTAGCTGTATGCTTTTTGTTCAGCTAGCTTCTTTCAGACAGTATTCTCCGCTGAACTCTCAGTATGTCGATAGCAAAATGAATGAGAAAAGCCTGATATTTCTATATATATATATATATATATATATATATATATATATATATATATATATATATATAATATATATATATATATATATATATATCAATCTTTGCCCCCCCCTAATTGAAAATCCTGCCTACGCCCATATATATATAATATACTATATATATATATATATATATATAATATATATATATATAATATATATAAATATATATATATATAATATATATATATATATATATATATATATATATATATATATATATATATATTATAAATATATATAATATTAATGTATAGTATATATATTTAATAATATATATATATATATATATATATATGGATCTTTATGATAGTTTTTCAAGTCAAGAATGCTAGCCAAAATAAATAAAACATAATTTTGACTCATTGTTTATATTTTTATTTATTTTTATTTATTTTAGTTTGTCAGAAAACTATGTGGATATTTTAGGTTTCTCTATTAAAGAAATTTGAGCATAGTAAGTATGAAAAGGAAAGGAAGAAGATTTTTAATACTTAGAGACTTTTTTTTATTGATTTAAAAATTCGAATATCTGGCAGCATTTCACTATGTTTTCCTTTTAGCGGCGAGGTTCTCGTAAGGTGTTGCTTATATCTTGAGTTAGGTCTTTGTTCTTTACTTTACATTCTTAAAAGGTATATTACTACATTTATTTGAAGTGTTTTCTACATATTTAGCATACTTAGTTAAGCTTATAAGTTATGATTGTGGTGTTATATGATTGTAGGGGCCAAATTCATAGATATTAGACCTAAGCTTCCATCTTTCTAATTAAGGCAATTCTTAGCTGTAGTTAGTAATAGATTTATATCTATGTATTTTTTGCTTACAATGTTCAAGATATTCTAGTTTCTAGTTTCTGTAAATACGTATTAGGCCTAGTCTGAAAGCTTGCATCTTACGGTAATTAAAAAAAAAAAAAAAGGTAGAAGCTTGAAATGTAGAGTAGGTGGCCCAACTTTTAAGTTTTAGAAAACTCCCAAAGTGGTAATTCTGTACCACAGGCTTCGGTAATATTTAAGTTCTCCAAAGTCCCTAATTACTTATACTGTGCTGTACTGCAACTGGTGCATGGTTAACCCTATTATAAATATATATATAGCGTCTGGCTGGGTGATTGTCCACTCTAAATAAAAAAAATAAAAAAAATAAATTCACTCATTTAATAGCCACGCAGTAGTACTACAAGTTTTATTTAGATCATCTTTAATTATTTTTAGAAAGTTTTTATATTTTTAAAAATGTTAGAGATTAGGGTACATAAAATGTCCTTCAATAGAATTTCCCTTCGAAAAATGTGGAGTTTTTTTAACTTCGTTATAAATTAAAATTGTGGATCGATTTTAATTATTTTTTCAGTGGATACACCCGGTATGTTAGCTTTAAACTGGCAAAGTAAATTTTGATCCAAGCAGTATTAGTGGCAAAAAATCGGGACCTAACTTGGTCCGATTCACCCCGCCGTAAAAATTGATGGATGGGTGGCTCGACCACCATTGTTTTTCTATTTTACGTATTATTATTGTTATGGTTATTACATAATATTTATTTAAATGTAAATAAAAGTAAATTAAATCTAAGTAAAAATTTTAAAATAAATTCATTTTACAAATATTTGAATTCAAAAAGTGTCAAAAATTTTTGGGCGGAGAGGTGTGATCGGACCACCTTATTTATATTCGTATTTTATTTATCATTATTGACATTTTTATTACTTATTACAAATTTTAATATGATAAATAATTATTTTATTAAGTAAAAATTAAAATATAAAATTGAAATTATACGTAAAAGACGAATTTAAACAGATGGTCCGAGTCACCCCTCAATGGTGGTCCGCTTCACCCCTCCATGGTCGGCTGACTCGTGCTTATTCAAACTTTTTAATAAAACTTTTATTAAGGCAGTTCACTCTTTTTCTGTGCTTATTGTCCGACTATAGGGCCGTGATTTTAAAAAAAAAATTTCCAAAAAGTGCATTAGGGGAGAGTCGGGAGACGAAGTTATACCTAAAGTGGTCCAAGTCACCCCGCCCGACGCTATATAAAAAAAAACATTTACTACTTCAGACTTTCAAAACTTTACATTCATTCAGCTTTTATTCAATTAAACATAAATTCCCAATTACCTATTAATGAGGGTTTTGTTATTTTTTTTGTAAGTTTCTCTCAAAAGTGTTCCTGAACTGTTCTTTGGGTAGATGACATTCTTTCAGAGATACTCTCACATATGATCTCTATTTTCCTCAAAAAATGATTTAAAAGTTTTCCAAAATTTTTTAGAATTATGACTGGAATTAGAGAAAGACAATATATGAAGTATTACTTATAAATAAAGACTATACAAAAAAAAAAAATAATTTATTGATTTTACTCAATAGTAATAATTCCCTCATTATAAGAAAGGGGACTAAGTCTCCCTTTCAACGTTCCTTATTTCGGAACCCAGAGATGGCTCTAACACCAACATCAGCAGAAGGGAACAATGATTTTTGAGCTCCCAACACAGGAATTAGAGCTGCAGATATAAGATTTACACCAGCTCTGTTATCAACTAGACAATCGAAGTCAGGTGCGCGGAGGTCATCAAGCCTGACTTTAACCACTAATGGATCTATATCTGCTTGACATAAATGTATGGGAACAACCATATCATCATCTATATCATTAGGGACGCCGGCACCGACAGGAGGGGCTAAATAAGAAGTGTCATTAATATTTTTAGAAAGGGGGGTCATCGGAACAATGTTTTATTCGTCACGGAGGAGTCTACTATACTACTTATCTCCTCAGGGCGACTCACTTCCTTGGAGACCGGTAGTTTAAAGGGTCTTGAGTACTTTCGTTTTGTCCTTGACATTGTCCTTCGTAGTGTGGATTCCCACAGGTCGTGAAGTCGGAGGTCGTGAATCGTAAAGTATGTCAGTAGCGTGATTAGGAGTGCGTATAAATTTTTTTACTGCTCCCTTTAAGAGCTCGCGAAGGGAACGTTCGGTCGGAAGTCTATGGTCAGCTGTCTCTTGTCTAGGAGGCGTTCTTTGGGGACATTTAATACCCGGATGTGGGCCTCTACAAAAGGGACAAGTAATTTTTCTAGAAGTGGGAGGCGAAGAAGAAGTTCTACGTGCTCGACACTCGGCCTTCACATGTCCTTTCTTTTTGCAGTAACTGCAAAGGCCAAGGTACTTGTAGCACTCTCGCATGTTGTGTCCTCTGATATCACAGAACTCACATACAAGATCGGAGGTTACGCGAGACGAAATGGCGGGAGTTTCAGAAGAAGGAAGACTACGTTGGTTATCTCGATAATATCGAGAACCAGTAGTTTTATTAGGAGGGCTACGGGATGGACGATTGGAAGGACGAAAACTCCGGGATTGAATTTGTTTCCTGGAGTCCTCCTTCTGTTGAAGGTTTTCCACCCAATTTGGTGAAACATGATCAATACGAATGACGGACTCAACAGTTTCATTGAGCTCGTCATGTGGTTTATCTCGAAGGGCAAGGGCATACGATTTACTAGGTTGCTTATGAGAAAAATCAGAAGATTGGGAAATGGAATTCGGAAATTCAGTATTGTCGGATTCAAGAGAATCCGCAAATTCCACAATATTTTCCCATGGTGCACGGTGAATACCACCAAGCTGTTGCATCTTGATGTACTCCCTTACACTTTTTTCAATGTAAGGAGGAAGACTGCAAAGGAACGCAGTGCGCAAAGAGTCGTGCTCGCGCATGTCTAATCCGCGATACGCTCTTCGGGCAAGACGTTCAAGACGGAGGGCAAACATTTTTATGCTCTCGTTTTTATATCGACGAGCAGAGTAATACTTTTGTAGTTGGTACTCTTTTTTCTTTTGTTCTTCGTCATGCCACCAACGAACAAGAGCATCTCTGACCGAGAAGTAATTTCGGTCATCCTTGGTGAGTAAATTATAAAGTTGTGAAAATTTACCCTCTAGTTGTCGACCAAGAAGGCGCAACCATTGCTGAGGAGCATTAGGGTAGTGGAGGCTACAATAGGCCTCAAAGTCGGTAAGATACACGATAAAGTCCTGATCGGCTTCGAATTTAAACTTGCCAGGATCAACGACTTTAAGTTTTTGGCTATTTTTTAGAAGTTGAGTTAGAAGAACAATGGCTTCTCTCATCATGTCCAATTGCATAGTTATTTGCGGACCGGAATACATATGAGGATCATGAGAATCTGATGGTGGATCAGGTCTTCCAAACGGTCGTTGGTGCGGCTGAGGAGGTTGAAGAAGCGGCCTATAAAAATCGTCGCGAGGGTAATCACGAGTATACTCACGAGAGTAATCACGAGAATAGTCGAATTGATCCGCGCGCGCTCGATTAGGAACCGGAGTATACGAATACGCTCGATCACGTGAATAGTTATCTTTATTATAATACGATGTGGGTAGTTGCATGTTAAGAAGATTTTGTGAAGGAGAATGACGAAATTGAGTTTCTGATAAAAGATTTCGCTCACGTTCACGTGAATAATAATCCTTCTCAATCCTATCCGTAGCGTAATAGTCAGAATAATGGTTAGGATTTTGAATAGGTCGAGGAGGTAACGGAGCAAATCCAGGAGGAACGAAATCGGAATTTTGAGGCTTATCTAATGAAGCATGAGGGTAAGTTTCATACCTGTCATGTTCTCGCCTTGAGAAAGGTCTTGAAAAATCAGAATCGAGTGGAGGATAAGATTCATATCCTTCCCTCTCTTCGCGTCAACATAAAGGATGAGTAGTATCAGAATCAGGAAAACCGTGGCGTTGTTGATGCACCTTATCTTCTAAGGTGTCTTTGGCTTGTTTAAAGCAATTAAGAACTTTTTTCAAAGTTGTCAGATAAGTTCTGTAATAAGTCCTTATCGACATCCTTTTTATCTCTCTCATCTACAGATTCATCAGGTGAGTGAGATCGATGATGAGAACGAGGGGACTGAGGAAATGTTTCTCTTTCCTTAAGTGGATCTACGATTGCATTTGGATCCAACGCATTTGCAGAACTAAGATCACCAGTTACTGCAGCAGCATTAAGTGCATTATGTGAATCCTTTTCTTGGATTTGGTCTTTCGACATGATGAAAGGACGAAGAAATGAACGAAAATCACGATGAATAAAGTGTGAACAGAGTCACAAGATATGAATTAAGCGCAACCCGACAAGAGAAAGAAAGGCCCTGTTCGGGCCCCAATTCAATTTATATTTATGTAACGGTGTGTAAAAAATTAATTTCACACCCCGCAATTTTGGGAATTTCAAATCAATCGTTTAGAATATCAAAGGAAGAAAAGAGTTATCCTATCAAAAAGTATAATTGTTGAAACACCCAAATTACTTGAGAGGGTTGAAGCCTTGGTGACCGTGACAGCAATAAATGAAAACTTACTAAACCAGGCTGTATATTTCACTGGCTTCAACAGCTTCTCTTCTAACAAGTCCAAGGAAAGTAAGTCACTGGACTTTGTTTGGCTGTCAAGTATTGCGCTTCTGAAAAGTGAGAAGTAAATTGAAGTATTTTATATAAATAGTAAATATCAACAATATCAATTTGAATAAATAATAAAGGGAAAAAATGAGAAAAATGAAACAAAGACCGATTTTTATAATTAGGACTTTTATATGGGAGATCGAACGGATAGTAACGTCAATATTCAAGACGTTCAAGACGGGAAGATTGCTTAAATTAAGAAACATTAAGTGGCGTTACAATACTTAGAAAATAGTAAAATAAACTAACAAGAGAATTAATGATAATATAGCTAAACAGTTTTAGAATTAGCTATATTATGAATAGAACAACAGCAATAATTAATGGTAAATTATCTAAGTTTAATTTGTGACAATTTAAAATGATCACATATAAATATGAAAACATTTATGGTTCAAGAACATCAAACTTCTTAAATCAAGCCACTAAGGCAAGCTGAGGTAGATGTTACAATTAGATAAGTCAAAATACAAATTTGAATTTTCCAGCCGACTTTCAAAATGTAATCCAGCAATGAAATCGAAACCAAAAATTCAAATCCAAAAACAAAAACCTAGAAAGATAATAACGTAAGTTAATTAATTATTATGATTTTATGAATTTCAAGTTATGTTTAATTATTTATTATTAACGGAAGAATACCGGTAATTACTATTTATTTTTATACTTTAACAAAGAATCGCATTATTTCATTAACGTACTTACCCCTGCGAGGATAGGGGTTTACGTCAATGTTTCGTCGATGATTGAAGACAGCGTTGATAGATAATTGAATGAACTGGAACGAACGTTTATAAAGTGATACAATAATTTTATAAGTTAACTTTTATATGTTTACATATGCTCACATTAAACAGAATGATTTATATTTTAAGTAAGAATGTAAGGACTAACCTTTAGAAGTATCCAAATTGTAATTGTATTGTGTGCAAAATCAGCACAATCTACTACAGACTTGTGAATAATTTGAAAAATAATATAAACAAAAATAATTTTAAGAAAACAATTGTTCCTCAATTAACTGGAAAACATTTAAGTTAAGTAATTATTTGTTAAAGGGACAAAGTTGGCACATACATAATGTAATAAATAATAAATAGCACAACTGATCCGTCCCACAAAACTTTTTATACACAGTAAGTCAATTTGTCTACTCTATTGAAAGTATAATTATGGATCAGTTGTAAAATTGAATTTTAGGCATCTTAATACCAGGAGTGAATGCAAACACCCCTACATATATATATATATATATATATATATATATATATATATATATATATATATATATATATATATATATATATATATATATATATATATATATATATATATATATATATATATATATATATACTTATACTTATACTTATACTTATACTTATACTTATACCTTAATTGGAGGGCCACACTGCTTCCAGGAAGCCGGCCGCCGCCACCGGGCGGTTCCACAGGTCGAGGATAGAGGATATAGAAAAGACGGCACGGGGGGCGTCGAGGGCTGGGCATCTCAGAAGGAGGTGCTCCTTGAGAATTATTGCATCTGGTGCAAGTGGGGGAGGTGACGTTGTCAAGTTTAAATCTATGTTTATATTGCATGAGTCTCGGGTGGTGACCCGATCTGCACAGAGCGAGGTCCATTTGGCCTCTTCTAGACAGCGTTTTTTCTTGGGGAGAGTTTTGGGAGGGGGTATTTAATAAAGTATTATTTGGGTGGTTTGAAGGTAAGTGTTTGTTAGGTGGGTATTTATATGTGAAATCCATGACCTATTGGGAGGGGGCGGGGGAATTGTATTGTAAGTGTTGCAATAGAATTGAGTGAAGAAGGGGGGGATTTAGTCTTTGTCGAGGGGATTGGAGAGAATTTGATGACATGAATGGGTTGGGTTTCTGGTAGAATTGAGTCCCTACCATCTCCAGATGTGTGAAATGGGGAGGATGGAGGTTTCATCAAATGTTGGATTGGGGTGGTTTTAGTGCAACCTGTAATAATTCTAGGGCTGCGTTTTGGGAGATTTGTAGTTTATTTGTGTTTGATTTTTGGAAATTGCAGGGAACCATGCTGGGGAAGCTTAATTTAATAGTTCTGAGGAGTTGTTTATAGATAGTAGTTAGTGTGTGTTTACTGTCATGAAATTGTGTTGGGAAAGGTCTGGAGGGTGCTTTAGTTTTCTTCGAGTTGTGGAAGTGATTTGGTCAATATGGGGGAAAACGTCATGTGGGTGCCGTATGTAAGTCCTAGTATTTTTTTGGGGTTTTGTTAAGTGGGAGGGGGTTATTATTCAGAGTAATTAAGGGATGGAGGGAGGATTGATGTCGGTCGGTGGTTAATAGGGTGATAGAGGACTTAAGGGGGATGCTGTCATTCTGTTGGTGATTAACCAGTTTTCTAAAGAGTGTAGGTATTCTTGAGTATGTTGTGTGGCTGTGTTTACGTCTGGGTGTTGGGAGATGAGGCTAATGTCGTCTGCATACGTGATTAGTTTGGTGGAGTGATGGATTGGGGTGGGTAGGTCTGCAAAAAGTTGAATAAAAATGGAGAGAGAATGGCTTCCTGTGGGACGCCGTTTTGTAATTTGATAGAGTGGGAGAGATTGTTTTTATATAATACTTTTGCAAAACGGTTGGTGATGAAATTGGAAAGCCATTTTTTGTCATTTTTTCTAAAGGGGAATGGAGGATTTTTTGAATTAGGAGGTGTGTGGGGACGGTGTCAAATGCTTTGTCTATGTCTATTGCTGTGAGTATTGATCTATGGGAAGGTGATTGATTGAAGCCGTTAATGATGTGTTGTGTGAGGGAAGTGAGGGCTGTGGTTGTAGAGTGGTTGCTTTTAAATCCGTGTTGGAAGTCTGGGAGAGGAATAGATTGGGAAATTTTATTTAACATTAATTTCTCTAGCAATTTACTGATGGAACAAAGCAGAGAAATTGGGCGATAGGAGGAGGGGAGTTGGGGTCTTTTTTTGGTTTGAGTTTAGGGATTATGTATGCTTGTTTCCAGATTTTGGGAATGTAGTTGAGTTGCCAGGATTTATTGAAGATGTCTGTAATTAGGAGGATTGCATTATCTCCCAGGTGTTTTAAGTGCAGGTTAGATATGGAGTCTGGGCCTGCTGCTGGAATTTTGAGGGTTTTAATGGTTTCCGTTATCATGATTGTTGTGAATGGAGTGTATGGGGTTGGGATCTAGCTTGAGTTTTCTAAGTTGTTTTTTTGTTTTCCTGTTATTTGGGTGTGTGTTTGCGGGAGATCTTAGCGTAATGTTTAGCAAGACTGTCTGATTGTTGTTTGGGGGAGGGGAGGGAGTTGTTAGGTAGAGATGGGGATTCGTGAGATGGTGGGGGTTGTTTCGTGAATTGTTTAACTTTTTGATAACTTGCCAGGTTTTCTTATTGTCTTTGTGTGAGATGTTTTGTTGGAGGTATTCAGAGAATTTTTTAGTAGTGTTGGTGGTTATGAGGTTAGTGATTTGGTTGTTTAGATTTGTTATTTGGTTAGAGATGTGGGGTATATGATTGAGTTCGGAGGGAGTTTTTGTTTAATGAGGCTGATGTTCTGGTTTAGTTTGGGATTGTATGATTTTCTGTGTCCCTTGGGTATGTGAAGGTTTGCAGATTTGATAATTGTTTTGTTTAAGTGAGTGATGGAGGAGAGAAGGGATGTTATGTTGTGGATTTGTGTTGGGTTAATATGAGTTTCAATATAATTAGTATATTCGGGCCAGTTTGCTTTTTTGTAGTTAGTGTATGTTATGGTTTTTTTTGGGGGGAGTTTAGGGAAATAAGAATAGGAAGGTGGTCCGATTGTAGGTCAATAATGGTGTCCCAAGTAAGTAAGTGGTGAAGAGAGGGGGAACAAAATGTCACGTCTGGGGAAGTTGGGGATTGGTTGGCTTGGGGAGGGATTCGGGTGGGAAGGTGTTTTGAATTAAGGATATTTAGGGATTCTAGTTCTTTAAGGATGTGATCGCCTCGGGTGTCAGAGGGGTAGTCTTTGTACCAGGCAGTGTGGTGAGCATTAAAGTCTCCTCCGAGGATGAGGTTTGGGTATGTGGATAAGGGTGTTAGGGGGGGAGTAAGGTTATTTGGTGGGGGGTTTGGGGAAGTGGGGTGGCGAATATAGAGATTGATGATATTATAGGTGGTCTTATTCAAAAGGATGGAACAGGATTGGGATTTTAAGGGGGATGCTGTCATATATATATAGTTATATAGTATATATATATATATATATATATATATATATATATATATATATATATATATATATATATATATATATATATATATATATATATATATATATATATATATATATATATTATTAATATAAATTATATATAAAAGTATAAATGCCCAAATTGGACAAATGCCCAGGACTTTTGCCCAATTCTTAAATGCCCAGGACATTTGCCCAATTCTTAAATGCCCAGGCATTTACCAATCATATATATATATATATATATATATATATATATATATATATATATATATATATATATATATATATATATATATATATATATATATATATATATATATATATATATATATATATATATATATATATATATATATATATATATATATATATATATATATATATATATATATTATATATATATTTGCAACAGGCATATGATAGGATTAATAAGGAAGCTCTATGGCATGTGTTAGTAATGTATGGTGTTTGTGGTAGGCTTCTGAATGGAGTCAAAAGTATGTATGACGATAGTGAAGTGTGTGTAAGAATAAATGGTGTCAAAAGTGATTGGTTTCATATTAATAGCAGAGTGAGGCAGAGATGTGTTATGTCCCCATGGCTATTCAATTTGCATATGAATGGGGTTATGAAAGAATTAGAGATGAGGGTGGCAGGAAATTGTATTAGAATAATGGAGAATGGAGGTGAGTGGAGGGTGCCCTACCTTTTATATGCGGATGATTTGTTTTTGTGTGGTGAATCTGAAGAGAGTTTGAGAGGATTGTAGAGAGATTTGGCAGGGTGTGTAAAAGGAGGTGTTTGAAAGTAAACGTAGATAAGAGTAAGGTTATGGTTGTGAGTGAGGACAGTCCTCGGTGTGAAGTTATGTTAGATGGTGAGCAGCTGGAACAAGTGTCTGAGTTTAAATATTTAGGATATATGTTGGATGAAAAGGGAACGGATGATGCAGAGTGTAGTAGGAAAGTTGTGAATGGCAGGAAGGTGGCTTGTGCAATTAAATCGTTGGTGGATGTAAAGGGACTAAGTCTTGAGTGCGCTAGGGTCTTACATGAGGGTATGTTGTTACCTGTGTTAATGTATAGTAGTGAGACTATGGTCTGGAATAAGAGGTATAGATCTAAAGTTCAACGTGTTCAGATGGACAATCTTAGGGGTGTGTTAGTTGTGAAAGAATTGATAAAATGAGGAATGAACGTTTTAGAGAGTTATGTGCTTTGAAGAAAGGGGTAAATGAGAGGAAAAAATGAAAGTATGTCGAGATTGTTTGGTCATGTGGAAAGGATGAATGACAGTCGGTTGGTTAAGCGGATGTATAGTGGTGAGTGCATTGGGAATCAACAGGCTGGGAGACAGAATAAAAAGTGGATTGAGTTAAACGAATGTCTGAAGGAGAGGAATGTGAGTTTGGCAGAGTGAAAAAGGTGTGCATAATAGGAGTGAATAGTGTTTTGGTGAGGGCATGGCTGTGGCCTGCTCCAGGATGAACCCTACACTTGGACGATTGCCATAGTGAGGAGGGTCCGTCGCAGTCCTGTGAAGCTCTAGGGTGGATTTTCTGATTGCGACGAGTTCTCTCTAATACGTATAGATGGGGCAGTAAGGCTGGGGTTTCTTTTCGACTTGTCATATTCTTCTACTACTACTCTTTTCTGATGCATGTCACGCACCTTACCCCCAGTCTTGGGGAAGAAGAAGGAAGATAATAATAATAATAATATATATATATATACATATATATATATATTATATATATATATATATAGATAGTATATATATATATATATATATATATATATATATATATATATATATATATATATATATATATATATATAGTGAATTAGTGATATTAAGTTAGTTTATCGTCATTAATAGTTATTACTATTTTATTTTTACATTCTTATTAATACTTATTATTATTATTATTATTATTATTATTATTATTATTATTATTTTTATTATTATTATTATTATTATTATTATTATTATTATTATTATTATTATTGTTGTTGTTACTATTATTATTACTATTTTTATTACTGTTATCATTATTATTATTATTTATTAATTACTCTTACTGTTATTAGTAGTAGTGGTAGTATTATTAGATAGGTTATTATTGTTGTTGTTGTTGTTGTTAAGAAAATAGACTAGCTTATTAGGAGTAGGATTATTTCCTATTATATAAACTGATTTAATTTATGATTTCTATACTTAAATATAAATTTGAATTATGAAACTGTTGAATACTTCATGGGATCAAAGGATGGAAATGTCCCCTCTTAAGCCCGTTTCTTATTAATGTATTTTCTTATGTTAAATTGCTATTTTCAATGGATAAGTGTTAGGCCTATGTAATAAATAACATTGACAGGATAATTTTTTTTGATTGGTTTATTATTATTATTATTATTATTATTATTATTATTATTATTATTATTATTATTATTATTATTATTATTATTATTATTATTATTATTATTAATTATTATTATCATTATTATTATTTTAATTATTATTATCATCATTGTTAATATCAAATTAAATTTTAAAATTTATAACCTGGAGAATATTTGGCAAGGAGTTGAGAAAACAAATGACTCCAGAGTCCAGACTCCTCAAAAATATTGTCTCAACTCTGGACTTTGACTCCTGACTCTTCATAAAAGTCTGGACTCCCATGACTTCTGACTCTTCATAAAAGTCTGGACTCCCAATTCCTAACTTTCCATCCCTGTTAATCAGGGTATCAATTTACATTGGTTGAAATATCTTATTGTACATGCCTTGTATATCCTTGAGTGCACACACACCACTGATATGCATACAACTTTATTATTTATAATACAATCATAGAGTTACCAAATAAAATTTCAAAACTTCTATCCAAATAAAATTGAGTAGTGACGACTGATGCTTCTGATACAACCAATCAAATACTTTTCAGGTTGAATTTGAATTTGAATTTTTTTTTAAATTATAAATTTTTGTAGGAATTCCTATCTTTAAAATAGTTGCTTTTTATAGGGGAATATGACAGGCATTTTACATTGATAACCTTTGTGGCATTAGTATTATTTGCAATTTTTACATAGTAAGTAGTTTTGAATAAGATTAAATTTTATTACTAACTATTAATGTTTCTTGTTTTATTTCAGCTGGAAATTTAATATCTAAAATTCAGCCTTTTTCTTATATGTAAAATTATTAGTAAAATATATATATATATATATGGTATAAATGGCAAAGCATCATCCAGATTTAATTTTCTGTAGAAAGCAGCCAGGGGTAGCCATAGGTCGTCTTTGTGAAAAATGTGATGGTAAATGTGTGATCTGTGATTCATATGTTAGACCTTGCACACTTGTGCGAATATGTGATGAATGTAATTATGGTTCATATCAAGGAAGATGTGTAATATGTGGTGGACCAGGTAAGTTTTTCAGAAATTAACGAAATTTAAATTTTTTAAGTATGACAATTTTATTTAAATTTTTTTCATTTTTCTTAGACTATCAATAAATTTAATGAAAAGTGATGGTGAAAATATTTTAATCTCATTTTATTGTTGAAATATATATATATATATATATATATATATATATATATATATATATATATATATATATATATATATATATATATATATATATATATATATATATATATATATATATAGCTATATATATATATATATATATATATATATATATATATATATATATATTATATATATATATATATATATATATATATATATATATTATTATTATTATTGTTATTATATATATATATATATATATATATATATATATATATATATACCATAACATTGCTTTTACTGCAATTTAATATATTACCCTAAACAAAGAACTATTAAAGGCAGCACTCCTTTCGGGGTCGAACCACGAGCGTTTATTCGAGTATTTAATGCTTTATTACCGAAAGATCTTTAACCAAAAGTTAGATTAGAATAGCGAACCGAACGAGCCATCAAGGCAAGTATCACAGGGTGAAACCTGTACAATCGTCTTCATTGTGGAACCTACCCGCTTAAAGCTGTTCCTGGGCCCAACTTTTGGGTTAGGGGTTGGCATGTGTTGTAGAGCTGCTGAGTATGTCGTCTCAGCCCGCAACATGCATTGTTCACCCCAGAGAAGGCAATTCTTTACCTTCCCTTAATAGTTCTTTATATATATATATATACATATATATATATATATAGAGAGTATATATATATATATATATATATATATATATATATATATATATATATATATATATATATATATATATATATAGAAAGATATATATATATATATATATATATATATACGGTATATATATATATATATATATATATATATATATATATATATATATATATATATATATATATATATATATATATATATATATATATATATATATATATATATATATATATATATATATATATATATATATATATATATATATATATATATATATATATATGGGGAATTCTCTGAGAATCAACCAGTGCAGTACACCCTCATCTCTCAGAATTTGTTTATTTTTGGTGTACAGGGTTGTTTTAATCCCTGAATTCATTTCTGAAAGTTATAGGTCAATCTGACCAATAGGTCAAACGTACTGACCTCTGTGATTTTGAGGTCATCAGCGAAGGTCACTTGCTTTCGATGTCTATAACTTGAGTAATACTAGTCATAAATTTAAAATTTTTACATCTTTAGAATCGGAAAAGATCAAGGAATGCGAATATACAAGTTTTATATCCAAAATTTTTTATTTATTTTAAATGTTGACCTACATTTGAGGTCACGATTTGACCTCTTTCTCATTCGCTGAGAAAAAGTTATAGATGCAAAAAATGAAGACAGATTCATTTGCTATAAGAATCAACAATAAAAACTTTGAGTATGCTTATACTTTATCCTAATTTAGGTTTTAAGTAAACATTTATACAAGTCAAATTTTAATATTTGTCTTAAAGTTAATATAATTTGCTTTTATTAATTGACACAATTTTTTTTTTTACAGATTTTGAAGTATATATATATATTAAAACTTAATATATATATATATATATATATATATATATATATATATATATATATATATATATATATATATATATATATATATATATATATATATATATATATATATATATATATATATATATATATATATTATTAAACTTAAATTTTTGCAAAATAAAAAAAAATGGTTCACCATCGTACATATTGTGCCGACCCACTGAGAAAACATAAGAGGAAAATATTTAAATATATTAGAAAATTGTCTGGTGATGTTTTTGTACAAAATGATGATGAAATTATTAAAGTGAATAAAGGTTCTTACTTATGCCTTAATTGCATGAAAAAAATACAGAATCTGGGTACATTACCTAAGGAAATAGAAGGTCAAGAACATGTTGGTTCTGAATTAAACATTAATTTAAGGGAAGATAGTTCTTCTGAAAAGGGGAGCTCTAGTACCAGCTTTGAAGATGAGAAAAAAGCAGATATTAATATTCAGAAACTTCTACCCTTATTGGCTCAAAAAAAAAAGGAGATACGGCATATATATATATATATATATATATATATATATATATATATATATATATATAAAATATATATATATATATATATATATATATATATATATATATATATATATATATATATATATATATATATATATATATATTATATTGAGAGTAATAATTGCAGTATAGACAGTAGTTTCTGAAGTTCAGATTAAAACTGTATCAGCCAAATAATATTTCTTTATATGTAAATTCAATTGTATTAAAAAAGTTAAATTTGTAAACTGAACATCATCAATTGATTTTGAAGAATATGATGCGTCTTTAAATTTGGTCACATTTTAATCTAAAAAATATTTTATTAATTTACAAAGCTTGAAAACAAAAGTTCTATAATTTTTTTCCCGGAAATTTAGCCTAAAGAAACTGAACGTTGAACAATACTAAAACTAGGCAATCAACAACTGGAAAAGAATTTGGAAACAAGTTACAGAGTAAAGATAAAAGAAACATCTTAAAAAAAAAATGTTCATAAGGTCATGCTTGAAAAAATAATGCAAGAATTAAAAGCTTCTTTCAATGAATGTGACAACTACAAACGCAAGATACAAATTCTAACCCTATCACCATATACTATTAAACATACAGTTGAAACCAGTATTCATAAGGTGAAAAGAAGTTGAAGCATTAAAAGAGAATATGGGATCATACCAGAAGTTCCTTCAATGAGTAAAGGTAAGGTGATCTCTAATAAAGAGAAATTATTGGTTAAAGAATTTTATGAATCAGATGAGGTAAGCCGAATGTGCCCTGGGCAAAAAGATTGTTTAACAGTTAGGAATTCAGAAGGGCAATCCTGTAAAGTTCAAAAGAGGTTGATTCTTGGAAATTTGAAAGAGCTGTACGAGTTATACAAGAATAATGACACAAATCCCAAAGTAGGATTTTCAACGTTTGCAAAGTTACGACCATCATATTGCGTGCTTGCTGGTGCTGGTGGCACTCACTGTGTCTGTGTTTGCACATATCAGAACCCAAAGTTACAACTGGCTGCATTGGGAGAAAAAGGGCTTGCTTATAAGGATCTTATGGACTACAGTGTCTGTAATTCAGAAAGAGAAGAGTGCATGATGATGACTTGTAAAGATTGTCCCAGAGAAGGTGTGCAGGCATTTCTTGAATTACTCGATAGTGTACAATCAGCTTCAGAAGAAATCTCATACAAACAGTGGGTGACTACTGATTGATGCATCATGAATACTGAAGTGAAAATACTTCATAAATTCCTTACATCACTCAGTAGGAAAATTGCAAATTTGGTTCGACATCACTTTGTAGCTCAGAAGAAAGCTCATTATTTTAAGGACTTGAAAGAAAATTTGCCATTCCACAGTGAAGCAGTGGTTGTTGGAGACTTTTCAGAAAACTATTCATTCCTAGTCCAAGATGCAGCTCAGGGTTTCCATTACGAAAATTCCCAATGTACAGTACATCCTTTCATTGTTTATTTCAAATCAAATGGTTCACATAAACTCTGCCATAAGAGCTTCTGCTTCCTTTCTGATTCAACAAAGCACAATACAGTTATGGTTCACACATTCATTTCAAAGCTTATTCCTTGTCTCAAAAGTAAGTCTACCCAATTTAAAGAAAATACACTATTTTTCCAATGGTTGTGTAGGCCAGTATAAAAACAAATACAACTTTAAAAACCTCTGCTATCATAACGAAGACTATGGATTGATTTGTGAGTGGAACTTCTTTGCTACTTCTCATGGCAAGTTTGCATGTGATGGAATTGGAGGAACAATAAAAAGAGCTACTGCACGAGCCAGTTTGCAGAGAACTACCTCAGGGAAAATTCTCACACCTGAAGACATGTTTCGTTTTTGTGAAGAAAGCTTGAGTTCAAATATCAAGTACTTCTTTGTTTCTAAACGTGAATTAACCCTTTAAGTCCTAAGCGGTCACTGGTGACCGCTTTTTTGTGATTGATATTATTGGACAAAATTTATCGATTTTTGCGATTTTTTTTTTATAAATCTACTAAAAGTATCGATTTATATCTATATAATATCTCATACTGACCCAAAATGGAGTCAGTATTCTTTCAGGCATGGCGAGAAGTGGGTGTTGGAGGCTCTCTCCTCAAAATTTGATTTTGAGCGTAAAATAGTAATTTTTATTCTTTATTTACTTATTATAAAAGTTTTTTTTACGTGTGTTTGTTCATATTGTTATGTAGGAAAAATGTGAAAAAAGAAATACGTATTCTTGTAAATTTTCGTAAAAATAAACCTATCGCTGCTCAAACGTACTTGAAAATCATGCGGTCACTGGTGACCGCTTCAGACTACGAGGCTACTAGTTTTGCCAAACTCAAAAATTTTGATTTTTTTTTACAATTTTATTACGTTTATATATATATATAGTTATGAAAGAGTTATAAACATATATATATATATATATATATATATATATATATATATATAAATATATATATATATATATATATATATATATATATATATATATATATATATATATATATATTAAATATTTATATTACGTTTATATATATATATATTGAAAATCATGCAGTCACGAGGCTTCTAGTTTAGCCAAAATCAAAAAAATTTGATTTTTTTTACAATTTTATTACGTTTATATATATATATATATATATATTATATAGAAGAGTAGTATATATATATATATATATATATATATATATATATATATATATATATATATATATATATATATATATATATATATTCCAGGTAATAAATTTTATTTTGTTACCAAAAATCATTGTATATTTTCCATTCATCTCTTATTTTCGAGGTTAGTATTTATATACTGTATATATATATATATATATATATATAGATATATATATATATATATATATATATATATATATATATATATATATATATATATATATATATATATATATATATATATATATATATATATATATGTTATATATATTTACAGACAAGTGTGTTATTTATATAAAATTCTGAAGTACGGTATAGTTTTGTGCTGGTTCCCAATAAAGAATTGCAAGATATCTTTTGATAACTGGTTCTCGTCCATGGATTTGGCAGGTGTTTTGAGGGAGAAGGGGATTCTCTTTGCATCAACTGTGAGCCCAAATCGACTGAAAGGAATCACATTCAAGGATGAAAAAGATCTGAAGAGAGAGGAAGGGGAAGCTATGATGATTGGGTTGATAGAGTTACTGATTGTGTTGCCAGTCAAGCAGGCGATAACAAGTCGGTACACCTATTATCCAATTATGCAGGTATTGAACCACATGATAGGTGCCGCAGGTGGGAAGCTAAGGAAAACAAATATGTTGATATCGAGAGGCCATTTGTTGTTTAGGAATACAACAAGTACATGGTCGGAGTTGATCTGACGGATATGCTCATTGAGTTATACCGGATCAACTTCAAGAGAAAATGGTACACTTGTATCTTTTATTATTTGCTGGACCTTAGCGTTGTCAATGCCTGGCTGTTATACCGGAGGGTCCATGTGAGCAAAGTCTCCTCAAAAAGAACATGCCACTAGTCGATTTCAAAACGGACATAGCGCATGGGCTTATGAATTGTAGGAGTAGTGGCACCCTGCAAGGAAGACCTTCGAAAGCCGGTGCCGGGGCCGGGGCCAGAGCAATGGCAGAACGAGAAAACAGAGACAA